>JAVIWB010000373.1:0-149901 GCA_031893035.1 Dermolepida albohirtum
TCGCTGGCGCACAGGCATTTCAAAATTTGTTTGCTTTTGTAATTTTTTACTTTAAAAGTCATTACATAATTTCTATATATTTATAAATTCAACAAATTTGCTTGTTTAATAAGTTTTAAAAAATATTGAAGGTAATAACAATTACGAATAAGATTTGACAAGTAATGCGAAAGAAAATATGTGCAAGTAAGCAGGAAAATATCGCGGGAACCTAATTGGACGCATTTCTCTTTTTTACTTTTAATTTAGTACTTTCAGCAGCGGAGTATATTGTGAATATCCCTTGATAAATATAGGCACATAAACACATAGTATTATCATTAACTACTCAAGCTAGAATTCAAAAGAAACGACATTCAAAATACGAAAGAGCTAATATAATTTTTTGTTGAAGCAATCTTCAAACGAAGGAAACTTAAGAAGGAATTCTTGTTAGTGTTATTGATATAATATATTTGTAATTCTAATGAATTTTATTAACGCTTCTTTGACTACGCACAAAAGATACAAATGTCGTTAGTGCAATGTGCACATTCCATGTACAGTCAATTCTTTTATAACTAGTTGCTCAAAGTATTTAGTGCTTATATATAGAGTATATATGAACAGTGTACAATTATCACTGTCCTTTCAATGTTAACCTTTTATGTATATCATTTTTCTTCCTCTCAAATAGTCTTCACGCGAAGTGAAATTTGTTATTATAATGTTATAATGGTATCGCTGCAAATAAAACATTTCAATCTAATGTCGATAAAGATTCGTGAAATATATATCTCACCTATTCAGTATAGTTTAAGCCATTAACATACAGAAAGTAACGGGTTTAAAGTACGTCCTCGAAGCACCTTTGTGCTTATAAAGGAAAAACGAGGGTTCGAGAAATGTTCGACAGTTTAACTTATTCAATATTATCTACACACTTAGGAAGGTACTGATAAATTTTTAATAGTTATGTTGACTTCAGGTCCAACTGTTCGAATAGGTATTTATCATTTAATCGATTATAGCCAATCAAACACATAAAATTTCGAATAGTTTGGATAAAAAGAGAAGCACAATCTTTTGTTAGAAAAACGTGGAAATAGTCGTCGGTTTTATGGTTTGAAATACATTTTATTATTCAATATAACCTCTCTGAACTTCAATACACTTGTTCCAGCGATCTTCTAATTTATGGATTCCATCCCTGAAGTGAGAATCTGGAAGACTGTCGAAATATGCTTCCATGGCTGCTATTACCTTTTTGTTTAATGAAAATCGGTTTCCACGCATAACGTTTTGAGGTGTGCGGACAGCCACAAATCAGAGGGAGCTAAATCTGGCGAATAGGGTGGATGTTGCAATAATTCATATTTTAATTCACTGATTTTTGCGATGGTTTCTTGATTAAAAATGTTTTTTTTTCTTCTGCAAACCAGGTCTTTTCTCACGAATTTTTACATTCAGCTGTTCCAGAAGGTTGCAATAATAATCTGAATTTATTGTGTTACCAGTTTGGAGATAATACACGCACAAAATTCCTTTTGAATCCCAAAAAACTGATGCTGATACATTCTTGGCCGATTTCTGGACCCTAACTTGCTTCGGAGAGGATTATGGTGACAGACCCAAGTAGATCCCTAGTGATGAAGCGACGCACAAACTCGTTGTTTATTCTTCCTAAAACGCTTCAAATATTCCTGAGAAAGTCGCATTCAAATTCGTTTTTGTTCCATTGTTAACCAATGCGGCACCCATTTTGCACACAACTTTTTGAAACCTAAAACTTCAGCCAAAATATTGCTCAGACTGCCTAATGAGGTGCCTAGATCTTCTACTAAATCTCCGATCTTCGAAAACCATATCCTTTATTTTTGCTACGATTTCTGTTGTTGACGCGCTTTTTGAACATCCTTCTCGAGGATCGCCTGCAAGACTTGTACGATCACTTTTAAATTTAGCAACCCATCTTTCTACCGTTTTAGTGGAAGATGAACCTAATAGCGCTATCATTTATCGAACGACAAAACTTATTGAACAAGCTGGTTGGGTAATTGTTTATAATTCTTGATTCTTGTAAATATTAATTCATCGGCCAGCTTTAATTTTTTGGTATTCGTTAATTAGAATGTAATAGATAATTAAGCAATAAATAGATCTTTACTGTTATCACTAAACATTTTGGCGCATTTCTTTGTGTTATGGTTTCCTAAGCCTGTTCGCCATTACGTACAGTAAAAGATTAAATCTTGCTCTTTCAGTTTTTAATAAACGATCTTTTATTTTCGAATATATAATGACCACAAACAAACTACTAAATGTATTATTATTTATTAAAATTGTATACAAAGTTTCACAATATTTTTTAAAGAAATATAAATTACAAAAATATATTAGTGAATTTAATATTTGTGTTTGGACATTCTTTTTGCAATATTACTGTCAAACTCATAAATCTGCAATGTTAAACATATACTTAAACTTAACTGGTAATATGATTAAAGTTATTACACGTATAGTTTATTCACGCCTTGTTCTTGGTTTATCCTATTTAGATCCTATGAAAAATTTCAAAAATCTGCATGAATTTTCCATATTTACGTGTAAACACTTATTTATGTTAAGTGGTTATTAAAAACATGCATAAGTATCACTTTAGTTTATAAATGACTTAAGTACAAAGAAAGGAATGACATATACATATACTTATGTACTTACATGCATATACGTTTTCCTATTCATTTTGCATGCAAATCAAATATGCGACATGAGCAACATTTACGTTAGTGCGTTTCTTATAGTTATGTCTACCATATACTAGCGCAAGAAGCGATATGAGATTCCGAATGAGGCATCTGTTAAAACCCAAAGTGATAAATTTCAATTAATTCTATATAATTCTATAATTAATTATTTTTGAATTTGCATAACCTTGTTGTGATTAACAATACGAAAAATAAACATACATAAAAGAAATTACTTATATATTCCGATTGCACTAAAATTCAGTTAGGAAAATAAAATATAAATGTTTGTAATTGAATTCCATTTAGATTTAAATCAACAAAAGTCTGGTATACCGAAATATTTCGAGCTACAAAACCACTGAATTTTTTTCCGTCTATAGTCACGTTCAATTTATCTTAATTCATCGAATGTACATATGTGGTCGCAGTTGTTTTATCTGGAAAAACAGATTTATAAATTTTGTATAAATTTTGAAGCATCATTATTACTTCGGTTACGTTTCCAAGCTACACGTTTTGTTCTACAATTGCATTATCAAATTAAATTTCTCTAGAGTAGTACAACGATTGAATAGCAATGATGTATTTTGGAAAATAGAGTAAATCCTATTTTCTTATAAATTAGTATCATTTTTAATACTTACACGAATTAGATGTGACACAACTGATTACAAAATGATTTGATGTAAACATGTACGATATACGTATGTAATCGTCATTGGCCAATCTTGAATTATTTTAACATACACTTTCTACAAATACGTAAATCCAATATGAAGAATATGTGTTCGCTCTATTTGTTATTAAAGACATACACGCTCTGTTATATATAACGTGTAAAATCAAAATTGCATAATCTCTTCGATATTGAATTTTGTATCATAGGTACATAGGTATACATGCATATTGAATAGGATAGGCGAATGTACGAAATTGTCGACAGTGAGGCAATTATAATCTGATTAAAATGATTAGATCCGCTCGGAAAGAATTCATATACAGTACTGTGCAAAAGAAGAAGCACCTAACAATATTTTCCAAAACTTATTTACTAAAACGGTTTTACTAAAAATTATTGGGTTAATTTAATTTATAATACTTAGTACATCTTTCCAAGAACGATTCACTTATTGGTAGAAATATAATCACTGAAAATTTCCAAGTTTATAACATCATACTTCCGCGTAAGGGTGAGATCAACCGCATGATAAGAGGATTAAAGTAATAAATTTTATTGCACCACAATGCTCTGCAATACAATTTCAAGGGAGAGTCATTTATCTATAAGATTTTGTTTTTAATTCAGTGGTAAAAACGATACAGAGTGGTTCCACAATAGAATTTATTTAAATTCTTAAAAAACGCGCCTACGTGTGAAATTTCCATTTTAAGAAAAAATCGTGAGCTGTAAATTGTTATAGTAGATAGAAAATACCTAGAATAGCATTACTAGACAGAAATAAAATTATTGTTTTACACCAAGAGGATTATAGTCAAGTGAAAATATCAAAGATAGTCAAATGTTCCCGGTAGTGTAAATGACCAAAGAGTGGAGCTCTAAAAAAGCTCAGCGAAGCTGGTTCACAGTTTTTAAAAGTTAATTCCTTAAGAAATCGTAAGAAAGTTAGCGCAGAACTAAACGAAGATCTTGCGCGAACATCTGGTACTTCGGTACATGCTTCAACAGTAAGGCGATACTTGCTCAGATCAGGCTTGAGGGGATGCGTGGCCGTGAGAAAACCCTTACTGCGACAAGATAATAGAGGGAAACGATTAAAATATGTCAGAGAACTGGAAACTTGGGGATATAACGAGTGGTGACAAGTACTATGGACTGACGAATCTAAATATCAATTATTTGGAACGAACAAATGTCGCTATGTTAGACGACGCCCTAGTAAATCGTTCTTGGAACCATATTTCCAGACTACCATCAAGCATGGAGGAGACATTATCCAAATTTGGGGTTGTATTTCGGCAGCAGGTATGGGTGAAATTGTAAAAATAGAATAGTAAATTAACTGGTGAGAAATACAGGACACAATTAGAAGAACATGCCATACCATCAGGGCTGCGACTTATTGGCAATAATTTCATTCTACAGCAAGGTAATGATCCCAGGCATACCTCATAACTTGTGAAAATTTATTTAACACAGCAGGAAGCAAATGGGGTATTACAGACTATGATATGGCCATCTCAGAGTCCTGACTTAAATATAATTGAACATGTGTGAGATTATCTTGACAGAAAAAAATGTAAAAGTGGGTCAAAGAACAAAAATGGACTGTGGGACATACTACAGAAAGAGTGTTACCATATTCCTGAAAATGTCATTAATTCATTAATGGAAAGCCTACCAAGGAGAATGCAGGATACCATAAAAAATAAAGGTGCTCATACAAAATATTAAAAATTTTAATTTCTTTTTGTTTAAATATCGATATGTGTTATACATTAAAAAAAATTTCTACTTGTGTAAGATTATTATTTATCCTTTTATAATAGTTTCTTGTAAAATTCAAAAAGGTGCTTCTTTCTTTTGCACAGTACTGTACGTAGGATGCATCGTAAATTTTCAGCCTAACATTCTTAAACACGAAGCAACGTATCGAAATATAAGTGGTGGAGGAGCCTCTTAGCTGTGTACCGAGTAAAATTTTTACTATCGCGTTAAAAATTTTACTCGGTACAGCTAAGAGGCTCTTCCACCACTTGTATTATAACTACTTATAGTAGTTATTAGAACAGTCGCAAATTAATGCATTAGTGGAAATTATGAAACCAAGTCAACGTTCGAATAAAGTTTATGGAGAAGTTTCTAATTTTTATTGCCGAAAGAATAAGCAAAATGATTTCGTCTGAAATAAATCTTCAAAGGTAATGCAAGACACGTTCGTTAGAAATGCTGATCACAGAGAACATTGCCATTGTCGAAAATGTGGGCTTGTGAGACTAATGCATAAAAATAATTATCAAAAATATCACTCGGATAAGAACGTTAGATTAATTCTTCTAATTTGAGGATTATTAAAATTCAGGTGAGCTGAGTATTATAACTTCTTTCAGCTGTTCAACGCCTTGTCAATTATGCTCTCTCGTTTGTGAAGCAAATAAAGAAGAAATTTTGCAGTCAATCATTACTAGTGAACAATTATCTTATCCTTTACTGAAAATGGGATCCATGGAATGCCGAAGTCTGAGCAATGGTACTCCATGCAAAGCCAAACTGCCTCAATAAGAAAAAAAAGGGCAACAATTTTTTGACATTTTTAAAGAATATTGATGATCGAGTTTAAAGAAAGAAACATTGGTAAATGGAAAATAAATTGCGGGATATCATTAAAGTAAAATAATTCGGAAAACTGGCTAAACGTGTACGATTTCGGCCAAGATTAGTCAAGTTGCTCTTAGAGATCTTTGTTTTATTTATGCTTCTAACATGGCTCTAATCTTAACACCATTTTAACATAGACAATAGATTTATAACAGACTTTGAGTAGCAGCTTTAAAATTTATATTTTATATAATTTCCAAAGGTGTCGAAATACTTATTGAATTATAATGAAAAGTTGTAAATATATTGCAAATAATGATGTGCTTTCTTTCTATTTTAGTTTGGTCCGGAATTCATGGCGCAATCTACATATGTACGAGGGAGCGTTTTTATATTCGCGGAATGAGCGGGTGGTAGAGGGGTGAGTAGGCGCATTGGGGGCGTGGCCTGTGCAGCGACTCATGATTAGTATAAATACGAAGTTTCATTGTTATTAGACAGTTAGTCTTTGAGCTATCGTTAACCAAGTAACATAATCAGGAGTGAAAAGTGAAATATGGAAAAAATCGAATATCGTGCCGTTATAAAGTTCCTTACCAGGCAAGGAAAATCAGTCGCGACCATAATGAATGAGATGTCATTGGTTTATGGCGACTCTTGTCCAGGAAAAACCATGGTGTACAAGTGGCATAGTTTATTTAAACAAGGAAGGGAATCCCTTGAAGACGACCCGAGGCCGGGCAGGAGCATTGAGGTGAGCACGCCAGCACTTATCCAAAAAGTTGAACAAATTGTACTCGAAGATGCTCGACTAAAGAAGAAACAACTCGCAGAAATGGTTGGAGTATCCGATACAACAATTTTTAAAATCCTACACGATCATCTCGGCATGTCTAAGGTCAGCGCAAGATGGGTGCCGAGAATGCTCACGCCGCCGCAAAAACAACAGCGCGTAGAGTGTTCGCGTGCATTTTTGGACCTCTGTAATGAAGACAAGGATGGTGTATTGAGTGGAATTGTTACTGGAGACGAAACTTGGGTTCATCATTATGAACCTGAGTCCAAACAAGACTCCATGCAGTGGCATAAAAAGGGCACAGCACCTCCCAAGAAATTTAAAGTGTCACAATCAGCTGGGAAACTCATGGCAACGGTATTTTGGGACTCGGAAGGAATATTGTTGATTGATTATAAAGATAAAGGTGTTTCTATAACCGGAGAATATTACGCTTCAATATTAGAGCGACTAAAAGAAGCCATTGAAGAGAAAAGACGGGGAAAATTGACAAAAGGTGTTCTGCTTTTGCACGCGCGTTGCGTTAGCTGCCCTGCATAAGGTGGGCTTCGAAATTGTGAATCACCCACCCTACAGCCCAGACCTGGCCCCGAGTGATTATTACCTGTTTCCGAAAATGAAAAAAGAGCTGCGGGGTAAAAAATTTACTGCCGATGATGAAGTCAAGGAGGCAGTTTCGGCGTATTTTGCAGATAAAGAGAAATCATTTTTTTATGAGGGTATAAATAAACTAATTGAAAGATGTGAAAAATGTATCCGTCTTGCAGGTGAATATATTGAAAAAGAAAAATAATTTGCTTTTTTTATTTCCACCCCTTGTCCCCCATTCCGCGAATATAAAAACGCTCCCTCGTATGTAAGTATACGCACTTTATTTTATCAGTATATTTGTAAAATTCATAGTCTTTTCGAAAATTTTATATAGTTTTTGCATAAATTATGTTTTTAAGTTACTCGTAGCGAAACAAAATATCGTATAATAACAAAACATCTTTGAAATGTATAAAAACAAAAATTATTATTAAGAGAATGTATCACCCCGACTAGTTTTGATGTAACATAAATGTATTTCGTACTTATAGTATTAGGAAGTTTATTACATTCCTTTTCTTATCAACCTTTAACCAGCCCCAGAATAATCCAATATTTCTATTAAATATCTCCTATTTTTTCCAAGCTATTGCACTGTCTGGCCATATTGAACAATTTGTTTTCTGCTTAACCATGAGTTTTCACTACTCTCATTCTCATCTTATCAATTATTGTTTTATTTAAGGCTATTTTTTGATTTACTATTAAATAGGGTTTTAATTTTGCAATTCTGGCGTTCCTATTTTTAAAGGAAATGAAGAAATATACTCACAATTTTATAAGATTATTTATAAAAAATAATGCTGACAATTAAGAGTAAATATAGAATTAAGAAATTATACAATATTTCAATAAGTAACTTTTGACGATAAAACTTTATTTTAACTTTCCACGAAAAATTAGTTGATTTCTTAAATTGATATCTCTTAGAATTTTTGGCGTAATCAAAACTACATACGTATAATAGAGGAATATTGAGTAATAAGAAAATATTCATATAATTTGTCAAAAAATTTCGATATTTTGGATATTCTAAATGTTTTTTAGAAGGATTATAATTTTTTTCTATAATTACGCATCGTTAATATATTATTTTAGATTATTTTATTTATAAATCGCAAAAATTTTTGTTTATATTTTTTAAATATTATAACATTTTAATCGTAAAGTATATTAACTAAATAAAACAAAATACTAACAAATACTAGTTTCCAATAAAATTTTCGAATTTTAAATCAATTCTTTGAGTGTACACACACGATTAATATAGAATATAGAATGATTTATCTTTAATTTCACAGAGTAAACGATAAATATTTCTGAATTAATTTGAATAATAATGTTTATTAATATGTAAAACAATAGAGCGAAAACAATATTTGATTATAAAGTATATATTTACAATAATATAAACAAATTATTGAAATGTTCTAACAACACATAAAAACACTTCATATATTTGTTCAACCCAATAAAAAAAGCATAACGGTGATACCCCAGAATATCCTTTTTTCCACAAAACAAAACTGGTTGCTCTGAAAATATATTTTTTTATACCTGGTATTTTTTGAAGTGCAAATTTAAGGTTAAATTTGAAATAACTATTTAAAAAAAATCGAAACAGCAGAATGAAGTAGGTTAATTCTTTTCTTTTATAAGAAATTGTTCGGATATTTTTTAAAATAACCACAGAGTCATTAATTTTAGAAACTTTATTGATAAATTATCTTAATATTGTCCAAATATTATTTCGACGTTTGTTTATAGCCGGGAGCTGTAACCAAAGTACTATTGTAGAAAAAAGTAGGTTAACAATCACACGTTGCTAGACTATGTTTCTTTTCACTTATTGGCATTGTAAAATTTAAACAGTACAGTATGTTTTTTTATTATTTATACATTAAATATCATGGATTAGAATCAAGTGATAACTATACATTTTCGTAGATATTGTATCTAAGCTTTCAACAATCTTGTTAAACGACCTTGCTTATGTACTTATCGTAATATCCGGGATTGAAAAAGAATTATCTGTTCTGTACAATACGCCGCGTAGAATGGTTGCAGCGAATTTTATAGTTCAGCTATGTTCACCGCAATTATTAACGAAAGACCGTTGACATTTAAAGAAAATATTCAATTGTTACCCACCTACAAGCTTTATGTTTCTTTATATATACATATATAGTTACGTACAGATATATACCATACATACATACATACGTATGACCTCCAAATAAGCGCATATACTAACCAACAAGTACCCTGGAAAACGTAATTTACATTCACTTGTTACGTATCGTAATTACAGTATCCAAGTGTAAATAAGAAAAGTGTATGAGTTCATTATTTGTCAGTACATAATGTATACATTGCAGCTGTGAGAACTAGTGCTTGAAAACCTAATTTTAACTACGTTGCCGGGAGTACACGCTTAACAAAATGTACGTAATCAAATCGCCATGGTTAAATATAAAAAGTCCATTTATTACCACAGTAAAATTGATTAGATATTAATTTTCATCTAACAATCGTAAAAAATCTTTTCGACTGATATGACACGCCGTTTACGGTTTCAATTGAAGAAATTAAAATTATCTTAATTTTCGCATATTAAGAAACAGAAAGAGTCTTGATGTTTTTTCAAAAGAAGCAGTAAAATAATTAGTTAATGGGTGTGCAACTTAATTCGGTTTGTAAAAAATGCCTTTATTTTATAATCAAAATGAATGAACATATTATTCAAAGTATTGTCCATCGGAAGCTACAACGTTTTCCCATCTTTTTGGCAATTGATGGATTTCTTCCTAATTTTTGTTTCCTTCAAATGAAGTGAAGCGTATTCCAATAAGAGCATTCTGCATCGATCGAAATAAATAGTAGTCAGAAGGGGCAATGTCTGGGCTATAAGGCAGGTGAGGTAAAACTTCCCAGCCGCTGTTTTCCAAATAGTTTTTAACTGGTCTTGCAACATGAGGCCGAGCGTTGTCAAGATGGAATATTATAGACTCATGTCTGGTCGTTTTTCGGCAATTATTCTCTTCAAACGAATTAATTGTTGTCTGTACAGCTCGCCCGTAGTAGAATCGCCAGGTTTTAACAGCTCATAATGGATAACACCCGTCGAATCCCACCAAATAGACAACATTACCTTGGCATCATGAATAATTGGCTTCGCCGTTGATGTTGATGGCTGGCCAGGCTACCAGTAATGATTCGATGCAAAAACGACTTCTTTTTATGGCGTTCAAGCAGCATTTACGATATGCAAAATCGTCTTTCAACGTCTCTTGGTTTCAATTCGTGTGGTACCCAATTTCCTTGCTTTTGGATGAATCCCAACGCTTTTAAACGTTTTGAATCTTCATCCAGTAATGTCTCCAGCTCCTCGTCTTCAAACTTTTTTGGTTGACCTGGTCGCATTCTGTCTTCAACGCTAAAATCACCGCTTTTAAAGCGTCGATATTATTCACAACATGATTGTTTTGTAGGAGCAGATTCACCATACACTTCTGCAAGCAATCGTTGAGCTTCAGCTGCACTTTTCTTCCAATTAAAGCAGAAAATTAAAACTTCCCGCAAATGTTGTTTATTTAACACTAATTCAGACACTTTCAATGAACTCAAAAATAATGTTGTTGTACAAAATTCGAAACAATGTAAGTAAATATGGTTGACAGATGTCAAATCTTTCCAACAAAAAAAAAACAGCCGTCATACTCAACTATATGTAACAACTAATGACCTCCATTGAAAAGTAAACGAATTAAGTTGCACACCCATTACTATTGTCACACTTAATCATTGGATTTTAGTTATTATGAACAATAAGTAAGTTGTTTAACAGCAATGATTATTTAACATGCACATATAGCGATGGCCGATCTCCTACGTCTCTCACAACGGGTATGACCATAGTCATACGTCAAGCATTCGCATGTTTTCTGATTGAATACTCCAAAATATCCCGCAATCCTAGTAGATAACATTTAGTAGTCAACACAGTAATAAAGACCTCACTGAAAATGCAAGAGTAAGCCATGTGATAGACAAAGCCATCTCCTTCGTAACAAATATTGCATTAATAAAAATAAACAATTTATTTCTTTTATTTACTCGTAATGCTTTGGAATATACCAAACATTCTGCTAATGCCAATGAAGTTTACATTTCGTTTATATCTACCAAAGCACAAACAATTAGAATCAATCGTTTGCAGATTACAATGTTTTTAAGAAGCTTATTCTTGATTTCAAACTTAATTGTAGAATTTCTTAGACAAGTAAAGATAAACCAATTTCTTGTTAGCTGCAATATGGCGATAGCTCGAAGGTATAAATAGTGTATTTATATATTTAATATGTAACTTGTCGAAATAAAATAATAATTTATGGCCACGGATATTTTGAAATAAAGGTGATCCCAAAAATGGCATGGAAAGCTAAACAATTATATAATTGTGGATAGAACACACGATTCTATCGAAGTATATTTTTAATAATTTATACTATACCTATATATTAAACATTGCTCGTCGTGATTCGCCATTCTTGGTGGTCTTCAAATTAAAGAGTATCTTCACGAACATAAATAATAGAAATAATACCGACAACAGAGAAAATACATAAATTACATATGCCCAAAGGTGTGTGTCGAAGTACGTACATTTTATTTACGTACTTCATAGTAACTCTCACAAACAATAAATACAAAATAAAATTCGCCATTCTTGTTGTACCGTATGTACGTTTAAACATATAATTTTATAATTCTCGTAATGTCGCCTTCTTTGCCTTGCAATATTGTATTTGACAATAATTTAAATCCATTTATTATTTACGAAGTGTATGTATACATGAGCGAGAGGTAATTTTATGTTTTTGTTCGTACGTTAAAAAATAAATAAATAAAAATATGGTATAGGTGAAGAGATGTGTACGTACACACCAAGTACCATACACGTGCAAAATATATCGATGAAGTGAATAAACACGTGATGGTAATGTACAATGTTGATTTATTATAGTTTATTTCCTTTCTGGAACTCGTTTGCCAGATTTATGATATGATTCGATTCCAACGATATATCGTATGAAAATGAATTTAACAAAACGTACTGCTCATTGATTGTGATCTATACAAACGTGAAAGTGGGTCCCAAAACACTTTATATAGTGTATGTATACATTATATCTCAAAGGTAAGGCGCAAATAATCCTTTGTCTGTTTGGTAGTCAATAAAATGCAAAAGCACGTAAAGAGATTCGTAGGGGGTGTCACATTTTTTTCTAATGGAGTTTCCTTTTTCTTACAATAGACAGAAATTCAAAGACCGCGTGTTTTTTTTCCTTGAAAAAAATTACTAGTACTTTCGAAATACATTAGGAACTTCTCTGCATGTAATCTGAAGGTCACAACAAAAACTTCACTAATCCTCAAACCATTTTTGCTGAGATTACTCAGGTTAATCTTATTTGGGCCACTTACTATTACTGCTGGAATGATTTGAAAACACAACGAATCTAAATAGGTTTCAGCTTTCGAATTTTCACTGAAAAGTGCTAGATAACTTCCATTCATTTTATTTTAGTACTTATCTCTTGGTGAATCGGGTACGTAGACTTCCGTGGTCGTGGTCCATACTATCTACTTCTGGGCTTCCGGACTGGAACCGCGTCACTGGTATAACTGCCGACGTTTCGTACCCGCAGTTATACCAGTGACGCGGTTCCAGCCCGAAAGCCCAGAGGCAGATTATCTCTTGGTGATTTATGAATATACTTTAATTACATCCACTACTTCTTATGTTATGTTCAGTTCTTATAAGATTTATAACTATTTTATAAAAATCCGGCTGAAATTTTTGTAAAAAGTATTTTCCTAGAAAACAAAGAAATAACACCAATACTTACATACTGCTCGTGTGGACACTAACATAATAGCGAAGAGGAAAAATAACTTCATTTGAATCGAGATTATTATTAAGAATGGAAAACAAAACCAAAGTAGATGAAATCAGAAGCGCGACTATTGACAGAATTTAATTGTAATTGTGAAATGTGAATTAAAAACTGAAAGAGGAAGACCAGAAATTGTCTGATTGAAAGAAATGAGTGCGGTGACGGAAAGATGATTAAAATGGGAAAATACAATAGGTGCAACTCAGGATAGGAAGAGACGAAATGTAATGTGGAGCATATCAGACAGAAATAGCTCAACTGCCCCAAATTCTTTACAACCGTAAGGGTAGGCCATTTACTCTTGCACAAGTTTTTGGTTTTTAGTAATATACTGTAGATCATTCGAACAGTCAACTAAAATAGTACGAGGAATACATAAAAACAAATAACAGGAAAGAATCTAAGTAAAATGTGACGTGGCGAATAAATAATTGCCGGCGTTATTCTTTACTTCTTATTTTCATTCTCTCTCTATTATTACGGGATGCAATATTGCTTATGAGCGATTGTGTATATAATATGAAAGAAGGGGAGAAAAATAAAAAAGTTTATTTGACTTAATTCCTTTCAATAAAGAGTATAGAATTAATGTACCGTAATTATGTAATACCGTAATAATTACCGTGTTATATATAATTCCACTTTTTTGATTTAAATTTTGTAAAGATTTTTAGTTAACGCATATCAAGTGCGATTTATTTATTTGCGTCTGATTACGAAACAAAATTCTCCTAACAGTATTGTACAGTTCGCCGTGGGGGGTATTAATTCGTTCCATTAATGTACACGACATTGAAAATGTGTTTGGACACTTTCTTTCAAAAGTATCGACTTTATATAGATATGAAAGTTTTATAGATTAATTGACAGAGAGGAGGAAACTTGTGTGCATGTATACGTCTGTGCGTGTCGAGTGGTTCAAATAAACATTTCGACGACACCATTCGGCAAATTTGACCTCAATATACCAACAAATTACAAATTCTACAGGAATACCTTAAATAATTTATTTCTCACCTTTTTTTATAAATGTATCTACGAATATCCTTTAATATCAAAATTTAAAAGTAAAAAGTACATAACATATATGTAATTTTTAAAACTTATCGCAATATTTAATAAATTGGTATATATATATACATATGTATATATATATATATGTATATATAAATACATATAAATATATATAATGTACTATCACGGAAGATTCGATAACAAGTACCCATCTGCTCCATATCAAAGATCACTCGCAGTATTCTTTTTCGGCCAATAAAGACACTCTCCCATTCGACGGATTACGCCCATACAATTATATTGTAGTTTAACACCGAATAGGCAAATAATTTGTTTTTGTGACACCAACTATGAAAATCATAAAGAACATTTTCCAAATTATTGCACAATACACTAGTACTCTCGGCAGATACCACAATTTAAGTATCGTCAGCATATAAAATACCCTTCCACAAGAGATG
The DNA here is from genome assembly GCA_031893035.1 of Dermolepida albohirtum. Classification (NCBI taxonomy): domain Eukaryota; kingdom Metazoa; phylum Arthropoda; class Insecta; order Coleoptera; family Scarabaeidae; genus Dermolepida; species Dermolepida albohirtum. The sequence continues at coordinate 14,829 of JAVIWB010000373.1, forward strand.
TAATTCGGGAGATCATTGATAAAGAGTATAAATAGTAGAGGTCCCAGTACTGAACTCTGTGGCACACTCGTAGTTTGGAAGTAAATATTTGAAGGTACGTTATCAATCCTAATCTGGATTTTTTTATTGGAAAAGTATGATGATAGCCAATTATGAATGCTTCCTCTAAAATCCAGATTATACAGCTTATCTATTAAACAAGCGCGATCACCAGAGTCGAATGCATTGGAAAAGTTAAAGAAAAGTGCAGATACTTTTTTTTGTTAAGTAAATCATTTATGCACTGCACAAAATCAGTACATGTTGTCTATATCCATGTGTATTGCTAGAAAATATTTTATATTTGTCCCAGTAATTTGTGATGCGTAGACCAATCACCTTATAAAAAACCTTCGACACAGATGTTGAAGTGGCAATTAGCCTATAATTGTCAATGGTCTTAGAGTTACCCTTTTTAAAAATAGGAACGTAAGAAATTTCAGAGAATCCGGGAAAAATAAACGAAAACGAAGTATGTAGTACCAAGTAGTAATTCCTTTTTTAAATTCGAAAAGATTATTATTTTATTCGCTTTAACCAAAGGTTGTAGTAAATTATTTCCTGTTTTTTTTTTTGTTTATATTTTTAATTATGTATTATTTTCGTTTCAAATATACCTACAATTTTTCATCGATATGCAATTTCATCATGGAATTAGTATTTATAGCCTGATATAACTTTTTTTAATTATTGCAAGCTCTTCGATTTTCTTGACAATCTTAAAGGTTTTTATTCGACAATAATAAAGTTAGAATCAGGGATTTATAAAAGCATAAATCATATAAACCTTTTCAATATTTTGTAAAAATAATTTAATCGAATAAAAGCTTCAAATTATTAAATGTTAAGTTAATTAAATTTAAACATTTCCAATTGAAACTTTAGTTTACGGTCGATATGTATTTTTATACATGTATATTACATAATTTGTTGAAATAAAATCGATTATGACCGCACATACTTTGTGAATGAAATAATGTGTATAACCAGTTGAAATATAGCCTTTTACGTATGTACACTATGTACGTCTACTGACAAATTCTACACGAGTATGTTTCAACTGCCTTCTTACATAATCTTCAAATCATTTTATCTTCATGTTAGTATTTAGACTGTCGTAAATATATCGTCGTTTCTAATGTTCTTATTTTAAAATGATTTCCCTCCAAAAAAAAACTCATGCCCGTACAATACATACACATGCACAATATCGAAGTTGACAATCGTGCCATGAATAAAGAAAATATAGTGACAGAGAATTGAAGTGTGCTTGCTTTTTTCGTTTAAACGCGATTGGTGTTTTTTTGAACAACAAAAGAAATTTAAACAATGTAATACGAAATACTATGCAATGATTGTTTAAAAAACTGTGCGTGTAATACCTTCCACGTTTTGATTATGTAACGCAACGTATTTCTTTTTCGGATGGAATTAGTAGTACTTAACTGAACGGTTGTTGTCGAGCATATAATCAAATAGTAGGTGGATATAGTAAACTAAATGTTATAATCTTTTACTTTCACCAGCTGCTTTCACTCTTATATGTAGCGACATAAGTGTACACTTATTTATTCTATTTTTTTCGTAAATACGCGCACAGCCTGCAAATAAAACGCGTGCAGTCGTTTTAATACGGTTACCTACATTTTAATACAAAATTTAAATGTTTTCGTACTGTATACATATATATATATATATATATATATATAATATATAAGTATATAAGTATGTATATATATATATATATATATATATATGTATACGAAGATGTATTTTTGCATGTTCTATGCCGCGTGTGAGTTATATCATGTTGTCCCCTACTGAAATTGAAGATCGTCTAAGACGACAGTAAAGAAGATGACGAGTGCGATCTAGTTGAAACGTCGAGAGAACTGTCCTTGTGTAAAACACACAGGCGGCTGAGAACCCGAAAAAGAACACTTTATGTATATATATATATATATATATATATATATATATATATATATAAGTAAAGATGTACTTTCTCGAGTTCTAAGCCGCGTGTGAGTTGTGTCCTGTTGTCCGCCACTGAAGCTGAAGATCGTCTGAGACAATAGTAAGTGACACATCAGTTCCAGAAGATGACGAATGCGATCTCGTTGAAACGTCTAGAGAACGGTCAGGACACAACTTACACGCGGTTCAGAATCCTATAAAATACATATTCATCGTACGTTCGTGAAAATATCAATATATACAGCGCATTAGCTTATAATACATCTTACATTGTTAGGATATATAAATATTTGAAGAAAATGTGAAAATAACTTCTAAAACGCACAAAATACACTGATGAGTGATATTACATCAAAACCACTGTTTACGAATAATATTACATTATACCGAATTAACGAATAACGGGTCTTCCAATAAGAGGTTTCATTTGGATATGTAAAAAAATTGGTATTTTTAAGCGAAATCATCGGATGTTTATTTAATTGTAAAGAGGTGGGTATGCCATTAATAATGTAAAACAATATCAGCCAAATGGCCGCCACGTCCACATCAATATCTTCCAATTCCGGCCATACGAAATCATTAATCATCGTTCGACACCGCAATCCATTCACCGTAACAGTTGCTCCAGCCTCATTTTTGAAAACGTCCAATGACCCCGCCATATCAAAAACCACATCAAACAGTCACACGTTGATTCCGAGCCCCAAATGCGACAATTCTGCTTGTTAACGTAGCCTTCGAGGTGAAAATGGGATGAGATGATTTTTCGATGAAATTCCGGACAGTTTGATGCATTTCAAGGACCCAATCAGCAAAGGCATGACGTTGTCGATGGCCGGTAGGCGTGAGTTTTTGTATTAACTGAACTTTAAAAACCTTAAGACCTAAGTCTTTATTCAAAATACGGTGTAATGTCGTTTATGGAGTGCCCAATTCCAAAGATTGACGAGAAATGAACAAACTTGGGTTTTCCTTAACACTATGGGCTACAACAGCAATATTCTCAGTTGTTCTTTTTCTTCAGTAGCTCAAATTTTTACACCAATTCCACAATTGCTGGCCGAAAAGGTGCTTCACGACGACCCAAAAATACTTTTTATAGTGAATTTTAATAATTTCATTGCGTTGTTGAAGCGTACATCGTTCCATTTTTATTAATGGCGTATTTTTTACTTGTCATGTGTCAAGTAGTTACGGGTTGAATCGTGACAACTGTTAAAATGGCGGGCTATTGAAAATGAAATGTCTTATTGGAACACCTTTTACTCAGTTTAAATTAAATATACATCAAATATAATACCAAAGGTTTCATAATTAGAATTGTGTTTCAATACATTTGAAATTGAATTACATGACTAACATATCAATGGGAGATCCTAGTAGTAACATTGTGTAGTAACTAAGTAAAGTTCTAACACAGAAGCTTTAGTATATTCAAAAACATTATAAGCGAATGCATGCTCTAGTAAAATAAACATGATGGAGATTTCAGACTGAGTAAAGTTTTAAAACATTTAAATTTGTAACAAAAGAGAGCCAACAGTTCCTCATATTAAACACCGTTTCGATAATGTCTATGGAGTGAAGAAAAAGATTCAGTACCGGGCAAACACCCCTTGAGATGATGCACGATGTGACAACAATGTTACAGCTTTTATACTTTTTCAATAGTTAATCATGGTCAGCACTTTGCAAAGCGAATAAAGAAGAAATTTTCCAGTTCATATTACCGGTGAAACGGTGTTTTAATGTAATACCTTTTCGAAAATGGGATTTATAGAATGCCAGAAATCAAGAGGAGGAGTTAAGTGAGACCAGAATGTATCAGTAGGAGAAAGGAATCATGGCAACAGTATACTATTAATGACTGTCTTTCAAGAAATATACACCAAGACATATCTATTATAAGTATTTCGACATCAATTTCTGAATATCACTAATGAGAAAGAAACGATAGGGAAAACTGAGTGAAGGCGTGTGACTTCTCTATGAAAATGAATTTGTTCAGGCAGCCAAGGTTGCGCAAGCTATTATAAGAAACCGTGCCTTTACTCAGGTAGCCCATTCATCACATGGTCCTGACATGATTCTAGGTGACTGTCATTTATTCCCCAGTCTTAAAAATATACAGCGAAGACGTCGTTTTAACATGGACATAATTAAACTAACAAAAAGAAAATCGTATTTCAAAATATTTACATATATACATGTATATAGAATGAGACAGGGAAAAAAGCGTATTAAAATATTGGACACAAATCTGAGCTACTTTTTTGACAATTTCGACATGTTTTCAAGGTTCGAGTATTAAAATTGTTAATAAATATTAAATTTTTTATTTATAGTATATTAGATTGTAAAGGAGAAAAACATAAAGCAACTTTTTGCCCCACCTTAAAAAACTCAAACCAATTATCCCAGAGTCTCGAGAAGCTAGTTGCAAATGTAAATTATTTTTCTTTACATTTCAGATTATATAGTTATAAATACATAATTTATGTGATTATAAAATATTTATAAGAAAATGGAATTTAGAATTTACATTTTAAACGAAAAATTTAATCAAATTCAAGGTTTCCTATGTCAGTAACTATTTCGTATTGTTTACTGTATGTATTTGATTTGTAATTAACTTTATTAGTAACTTCATACGATTTCGTGAGAAAATATTTAAAACAATCTTGTATATATCAATATTGACATTCTCATTTTCAGAATCTACTTTCTATTTCGTTATATAGTCACTTTTGTTTTATTAATTGACGTGTGCGTGAATAAAAATGTACAGTTAAATGTTGTAACATTAAATATTCGTGTAGCTAAAAAATACGAAATTGGTAAAAAAGAAATTTAATAAAACTTGCGAAGACATTTAAAGCCAGATGGTATATGATCGTAATTTAAATAACCAAATAAGTAGGACAAAGTCATGTGCAATATCTATGTGCGTGTGTATGTATGTGGTTATAGTAATGATATGCCAAAACTGACAGTTGATTCGAAATTATGTCCTCTCTTTGCTTTTAATTAGGTACCTTAGGAGATTGTAAAGAATACCGAAATAATTTATGAGTTTGTAATATTTTCGTCCTAAAAAGTATTATCTAATTGGCTTAAAAAAGAAACCTTCGCAAAGTATTTTTTCCAACATTCTTTTAGTAATTTATAAAACGATTTAAAAAAGTATGTGAGAAGAATTTGAAAAAAAAATCGCCTTTTTCCTTAAATTCAACTCAGTATTCAAATGATCTATTGTTTTTTACGCTTTTTGCACCGTCGGAACCTTACTGTCTTTTGTTTTAAACGAATTTTGTGCCAATTTAAACAGGCTCTTTCTTTTCTCTTTTTTTTGTTCTTTTACTAATTATGTCCGATAATTGTCAGAGATAATCTTTATTAGGTATTTCAAGGCAATTAAGTTTCTTTTTTAGTCCTCTATATTATATTGTTTTGTATAAAAGAAGTTTCGAAGAAAAAGGAACGTGAAAATTTCTTTAAAGGCTAATAAAAAATTAATTAGGTAAAATATTATATTTTTGTCAACAAGTCCTTTACGATGTGATCTTATCAGTTTTAAGTACCGGTTTTTCTTTTATTAGTGTAATAAGAAAATGCGGCCTTAAATAACGTCCCCAAATATTATTGTTTAATGAGGTATACAATATTATTTCAAAAGTTTTGTAACTTTAGATGTAACAGTAATCCTCTAAGTAAATGGTTAAATTTAAATAGTCCTTTTTATGCAAAATAATAAAATTGCAATTAAAATATTTAATTATTTTGTTTTAACTTTAGAATTTATATCTCAGTTTTACACTAAATAGTTGCTTTCCAATTTTAATACATAATTAACGAAGATGAAAACTATGACCATCAACTATCCTCATAACTTCAAGGGTCATTTTATAAAAAAAAGCTTAATTGGGTACACACTTTTTAAAGGTATATAAGTGCCATTATGTATGAAATGTAGAATTTAACAGAAAAAGTTTTTATATTAAGCTTGAACAGCTCATGAATGACTCTAACCAATATAGTATTTATTATATGCTCAATTTAAGTTGTTACATAGAAAATTTGCAAAATATGTTAATTTAATTTATTAGATTTATTGTTATTAATTTTCTTATTATTATTTTTTTGAAATTTTAGATTTTATTGATTGATAATTTAAATTAATTTAAGCAAACGCTTGTTAGGGTTATAGTTAAATTAAATTTGATAAATTTTAAAAGAGAATATTTCATTTCTTGAATTTATTTTTATCTTTATTTTTTAATTTATTATAAATATAAACATCGACTAAAAATTTATTATTTTTTATTTTATTTTTAATTTTATTAATAATTTATTATTTAAATTTATTAATTTTTCTTCATCGTAAATTAAATTAGAAATGGCAACCAGTGTATATGTGCACAAGAACAAATTACATGTACACTGTGCATCATAATAGTACGTTCGCGCAACCCCGATCTGCGTAAAGTACTTACCGATGCAGGTCAGTAATAGCACCAAGGCGCCTGGAACGGACACCATATCGTCTTAATGTAGCGCGTAATTAACTAAGAAATGTATCGGATGTCACGTGTATAGGAACACTATTAAATTCAGACACTATGCCACACGCAGGAGCTAAAGACACTTCCCCATGTATAAGAACCGGAACGAGAATTCTCCCCAAATGTGACTCGTTTCGTTGGGTGCACAAAGCGAATATGGTCGCAAGTTGTGCTCGCACTGACTGGGTCGGGACTAGATCAAAAGTTGTTCTTAAGTGAAATGCATCAGTGTGGGGGTCATAAGAGAAAACTAAACTCACTCCCCACTATATACAAACTATAAGACATTTTCCCTTCGCCGTAAAACGCATTCACTTTGCAAAATGTAAAACGGATGACCTTGTAGACCGCCCTCCAGGTTACAGACTCCGGTAACCCTTGCTCGATTGAAAAGTGGAAGTGTTTATACTTGACTTAACTCCGGGATTCGGAGCCTTTCCCATAATTACTTCGCTGCTTAGATACGTTGTATGATACTTAACGATATAATTAGCAACATTCGTAGAAATATACATTTTCATATTATTCCTTTAATTCGCACCGTTTTTTTTCTTCTAACACCTTAAATATTTACGTGCTGTGCTAGATCATTATTTCTTATTTTATATGGGTCCCGTGTAGGTTGGCATTGATAAATATATAGAAACGTCAATTATAATGAGTGCACTATGTAATACGGAACCTAACTTGTCGACCATGATAAATAAAATTCTGCTACTAAAAATTTAAATTTTTATAATCAGTAGCTATAAAAAAGTAATATATAGTAAAATGCAGGATCTAAATTTACTAATAAATTTAAATAATTAATTCGTTAGTATAGCCCCAGATGCACATACGTGTATTAAAAAAAAAGAGTTTAGTTCTATTTTAAGTTTCTTTGTACGAGAAAACGCATATTTATTTTTGCATATCATTTAAAACGAATTAATTTATAGAAGCAGCGTTTAGAATAACATTTAAAACACTATATTTTAGAGTAAATGAAGTATATTTCTATATTTTGGTTGACTTTAACGTTTCATGATTTTCGTTTAGAAAAAATTCAATTTATTAGCGTTACATAACATATGTAGATACATGCTAATATACACCAATGTGAATAGACATTGTAACATCAAGAAAACACGCAAAAATAAGTTGAAATAATTAAATTATTTTTCCTAAGACGACCTTTTCACTACTCGTTCGACATGTCACAATAAGGGTGATACAGAGTTAATGCTTCTAAAAATGTCACACCAGAATATATTCGATATATTGTGGTTTATACACGTTTTGTCAAACCCTTACTGCTCTTCGCATATGGTATCTGAGGAAATATGTCGTCTAGGTCTTTCGTATCTGGGAGGATTGACTAGTTTGGTAGTTGTTTAGTAGTTATGCCTGTTGTCTGTGGCATGCCGTTTTTGGTTTTTATGTTAGTTCCGGTTCTCTCATCTTTGTTAATATAGAAGGCATTTCTATTCAATTATCTGGAGTCCAATTTCAGAGTGACAGACAGTAGCAGTAGTTGAGCCCTGAAGATGTCCCATACGAGTGGGTACGAAACGTCGGCAGTTATACCAGTGACGCGTTTCCAGTCCGGAAGCCCAGCAGTTGAGTGAATTAATTGAGTTAAAATAATATAAAAAGTTGGAAAGCATTTTTGTTCATAAAGTACGTGCAAAGTTGCAGGGACCCCGTTCTACAAGAACGACAATGCCACGAAGCTACGTACTGACTATTTTAATTTCAACGAAATTCCTTGCTCATGGAGCCCACTGAGGTTAATGATAATAAAGACGTCTATGGAGCCAACAAGTCCACAGCACACAATACAAGAGATTGCCGAAACGGGTATGTCAGATAGCTCGATATTTGAGTTCATGAACTAAAAGGACTTGAGGACGTGTATCTGCGATATGCTCCTTAAACGTGAGGAAGCGACTGATAAATAAATGAGCATTATTTACTGTAGATATTCATCAGAGGACGGTTAAGCTTCCAGTGTGATGAGTTTTAAAGGTATCGTGCTTTTGCGATCCATCATCCAGAAACATTTAGAATTGATAGTAAAAGAATGTTATTTCATTGCAATAAGCTGACGCCATAATCGTCATAATAACCTTACCTTCCGTTATGTAACGGCAGACTCACATGGGGTTGTGAATTAGCACGTTGTGCTTTCAATGCTTTCAATGATAGAGATAGATCCTTTTATGAACGAGGAATTATGAAGCTCACCGAAAGATGTCAAAAGGATATCGAAGAAAATGGGCAATGAAATATAGCATGGAACACAAAAAATAAACATAACATATTCTACAATCCAATGTAAGTAGTTTTTCCATTAAGGACGTTTAGATGGTAGCCCTGCTGAGATTTTTTTTCATATTTGTTCCTGTTTCTACTATTTTACCATAGAACGATACCCGCTTCAACAACGAATCAACATATTCACTTCATAGCCTTCCCATACTAGTGAAACAAAAAGTGCTAGCAACGAAGAAAGTATTACACCTACATATGTATGTGTACATGAAGATACAAGTGTGTCAACTTCTCGTCGATCTCAGGTATGGTGAATTTTGCCAAAGATTTTGGCCTACGTACTTGCAAGATTCCTTTAACTTAAAAACTTAAGAAGTAAACGATGGAAACTTGAAAATAATCCGTAAATTTATAAGAATATCATTTTAAACGATGAATCCAATTCTTACCATTCAGTTAGCTTTCCTCTGGTGTTATGTTAAGTCATTAGTTTACGACAACAAACCATCAATATTACACGACTTTACAGACTAATATTGCTGACATTCGATCGCAATTATGTGAAGAAGTCACGGAAAATTGTGTTTAACAGATTCATTCCTGTTAACGCTTCCATGGAATATATTTGAATGATGTGTTCTATTGGTAATGGTATAAATAATTACAATATTCTTTATTACCCAACAAGTAACACCTAATTACAGGATAATATAACATAAATTAGGTATATACAGTATATAAAGAAAGTAAACGAACTAAACCATTGAAATGTAAGTTTTTACAAACTAGAAAAACTAAAACTGACAGACAATAAAAAAAACTATGCAAAATGAAAAATATATAGTAAAAAAATGTGCAAAATTAAAATGGTTTTAAGTTAACGCAAAAACATTTGTTGCCGAGAATGTGTATACTGGAGCTTGTTTTGTCACATTAGACTTCGCAAATGGAGCCACAAAGATACTGGCATGCCTGGAATTGATGCGAGAAAGAAAAGAGGGTATTAGTTTAAATACTAAGAGGCAGTCGGTGTATTCCCAAAAGCTTTATCAAAAATTTTCCACAAAGTACATCCCTTCTTACACTAGTGAATAGCATGTGATGCCTTGTTATCAATTCATCTTGATTAATGTCTTACCGGATAACTTCCATTGAGGAGAAAACATTTGAAGAACTTGCGACGAATATGATCCAAGATCATAGAAGCATATAAAGGATACTGCACTAAGACAGAATATTCTAATTTACTCATGACCTAGGCGAAGTACAAGGACTTTATTTCCATATTTCTAATATACATTATATTTAGAAGCTTTCATGATAAAGCCAAGATCTGAGGGTTTCGAAGCAAACGTTATAATATGAAAATTAAAAGTAAGATGGGAATCAAAGGAAACACCTAAATTTTTTAATTTCGTTTGATCTATTATTTTAATATCACCAGTATATTATGGGGATTACAAATGGTGAAGGAGAACGAGTATAACTGACCACGCAACGTTTTTCAATATTAAGCTTTTTGAACCAAGATACTTCTACACTCAGATTATGATGAAAGATAAGTGCATTATCGACAGAAAAGAGTTTTAATCTGCGTATACATGGATAGAACAATTTACATGCAGAAGTAAGTCAACGACGATGAATGCAAACATTATTAACTGTACTTTGCATCATCGAATGAAAAAACCTTATATTTGAAAAGTTATTGAAACAATTACGAAAATTGCTAATAAATAATGTTTTTATCAGTTGAAGCAAAGTGCGCTTTTACAATCATTGCTAAACTTCATTGGCTAATATTTACGATTATATTTCAACAAATATTCAAGAACGAAATGTTATTATTACATGCGAAACTACAGTCACTTCAATCTCGAATTTTAATTTGCTATTGTCTTAATGTATTGCAGACATACATTGCCAAATAAGATTAATTAATACTTTATTTTTTTTCTCAACAATAGTTGTCTATGTGGTTATGTAAATAAGAAAATGTGTTCTATTAATGTAAGATTTTCAAGCCATTTTTATGTAACCCAAAAAAGCATTTATAAGAAGTGAAATTGATGTTAAGTTGCGTAATAATTTAATAAAAAATGCTATCAACTAAATTACGTTTAAAATAGTGAGAATATATATTTGCTTAGAAGTGTCTAGTACATTCAAAAAAGAAAAGTATTTCTGAAATATCAGTATTATTATATATTCTTTTAGCATTATTAATATTATGTTTATATATATATATATATATATATATATATATATATATATATATATATATATATATATATATATATAATAGATATATAATGGATGATTCTTCAATTCCTTGTACATACAATGGTTTGCTACAGTTCTGTTTTTTATGTTTATCTATTCTAGGCCACCCGTATTTAGCTTAGATACAAAGGGTACTAGGAAAGTTTTGCAATACAGCTTTGTTTATTTAATTTTTTCAAAGTCATTTCCTCTACACTCAATACACCTCTCCATCCTCTGAAACCAATCTTTAAACCAATTCCGCCAAGTTTCACTAGGGATGCTTTACTCCCTAGTGAAACTTGGTTGTCCCAAGCCCGCAGATGGTCCTCATCACTGGAAAACTGCCCCCCTTTTAGCTTCATTTTCACATGCAGGAACAGTACAAAGTCGCAGGGAACAAGATCTGGACTGTAGGGAGGGTGCTCGGGAAGTTTCAATCCTGTCGTGGTCAAATAATCGGTGCAGGCTTTGGTGCGGTGAGCTGGAGCATTATCGTGATGGAGGAACCAGGTGTCCATTCTTGACTTTGGCCGCAGGTTCTTCATAGATCCAATGACTTTAGGCAGGTACTGTTCAGGACACCACTACAACTGTGACTGTCTTCTGTGTCCAAAACGACGCGTTCCATGATTCCACTCGATTTGAAAATTGAAAGATTGGGATTTTCTGACAACTACGGGTGTGTCCTCATCATCAAAGACCCAAACTTTGTTTTGAGCTTTGGCCGGCACATCATAATAGTACAGCCAAGTCTCGTCACCTGTCACGATATTGTTCACAGAGCGAGATTGTCCCTTATTAAACTTTTTTAGCATCTCCCGGTACCAAGTCACACGTCGTGTCATCTGCTCTTCAGTCAGTCGATGCGGCACCCAGAGAGAACAAAGTTTCTTCACGTGCAAATGATCATCCAGAATCGAACGAATTGCTGGTGCATTTAGGTCTGAAGTACCCTCTATCTGTTGGTAGGTCAGTCGCCTGTTCTCGCCAAGCATTTTTCTCACAGTAGCACAGTAGTAACGTTTTTCTCCGTAACTGACGTTCGTGGCCTTTCTGGTCTCTCAGCATCCTCCACAGTTAAATTTCCCCTTTGGAATTCTCTATACCACCTGAATATCGTTGTGCGATGTGGACAAACATCACCTAGTGCAAGAGTCATTTCGAAGCACCGGTCCATGTTTAAACCACGCCCGAAATTATAACGCAAAACTGCCCTTATCTCATTTCGTGACCACGATGCCATCGCAAGTACTTTACACTCTCACTGCTAATGAATAACTGAGCCCATTGACATGGCGCGGCGACTACTATGCACGTATGAACATGTCTCAACATGCAGCAACAAGCAGCTTCCTACAATTCATTGTTGCGTGATATTGCAAAACTTTCCTAATACCCTTCGTATATATTTTCTGCAGAATATATAGTAATTTTGATGATCACAGTTTTAGTTTCTTGGTCATTTTAGTATGTGTTAAATCAGTACGTTTCTCCTTTTGATATGGTTGTCTACAGAGTATCTCATACTTTTGAAAAATCTAGCTAGCACAAATTGAAACTTCTGTATTAATTATGAAAACATTATATCTATTGGGCTAATATCCATCATAATTGATTAGCAGACTCATAAAATTATATTTCTATTTGTATATAAACAGATGTGTTTTAAAGTCTAAAAAAAGATAAAATTATATTTTCTGGAATAAACCGTTTCCCAGAATGTCGTGTCATATTTTAATAAGACAATGTCATAGAACCTAATGGCCAAATTAGAAAACAATGCCTTCGACCAAATTCAATGTTAGGAGGTTGATTTAAAACGCTTGCCATATGTTGGACTTTTCAAATAATGAAATTACAAACTGTCATTCAAAATAAAGGAATTGGTGACTTTAGTAACATGAATGGTATTTGATTTTGTTCAAATCAGATCTTTTCCTCTACATATACAAATATAAAAACACATATTGTATGGCCAATTTTTTACTAGACTCACGTAAAATATGTCAACACCTGTTCACCGCATATTCGGAGATTTTTTAGATGGCCTTTTTTTTCTTCGTTACCCAATACCAATTTATTCACAGGTCAAGGTCATTTGGATGGCGTTTATTATATATCAATCTCGAATGTGGTTAATTTAATTCTAAATTAAAAAGTAATAAAAAATTTTTGTCTATAATTCATAACACTTTCCATTTTGTCTTATCGCACAGTTTTATTTTAGTCGTAAGATTTGCATTTCGTAAAAAAGTCAAAAACAAAATCGTACTAATTTAAAATAACACACCCTTTTATGGTAATATAATATTTACATTACATTTTGAGAAAAAGGTATTAATAAATACAAGAATTTGAATTCTAAATTTTATTATCAGAAGGATCTTTTTCAAATATTTTTGATGGTTTTATTATCAATTTTGAATATTTTTTAACATTTAAATTATTACTTAAATCTAAAAATAATCTAAGCGATAAAAACCAATATAAATGGATGTAATGGAACAAATAGATGGTTTAGACTTCAGATTACCGTACTTACTTTTAACATATGGAGCTGTTTATTTAAATCGCCCGTAACAGTTTTTAGTTTTACCATATACCGTAAGGTAAATCTAAGAAATAGCAGTTTATAAAGACATATGGATATGAATTATGCAGCGTTCACTTGTAAACTCGTGCGCTTTTAACACGAGGTGTGTCAAGGCAATCATTGGGTATTAATATTTTCTTTTTTTTTTGTATGCACGTATGGGAGTATATATGTTTCTTTTTTTATATGATTTTTATAAATCTTCGTATCATAGTTATGCACTTTATTGATCTTTCGAAACTTAATTAATGATACGAGGGTAGCCGTTTATATTTCGGGAATAGCAAACAAAAAAAAATTTTTATTATCGAAAATAGTTTTATTGCTTTTCAAAATATTCTGCTTGAAAATCAATGCACTTTTGCATTCGTTTAAACCAATCCGAAAAGCATTGCTGCCACTGTGACGGCAGTATTTCCAAAATATGAGTTTTGATGAGTTTGACTGCCTCTTTCGGCGTAGAAAACCGTTGACTACGATGTTTATTCTTTATGTATGGGCACAAAAAGAAATCACAGGGTGCTAGATCAGGGCTGTACGACGGATGGCTCATCAATTCAATGTTTTGTCCGGTCAAATATTCAATTGTTTGAACCGATCTGCAAGAGCTCGCATTGTCATGGTGAAAAATGATCTGTCGTTTTCGGTTTGTTTCCCTTATTTCTTCAAAAACTTTGGTAAAGAAATAGTTGTGTACCATTCTACAACTCTCCAAAGGCACGGTTACAACGTGTTCGGTTTTTCCAAAAACCATTTGTTTTGATGCGCTTCGAGGGCTGGTTTTGGCTCATCTTGAAATACCCACACTGCTGGTTACTATCGGGCTCATACGTATAGATCCAAGATTCATCACCTGTGATGACTTTATAAATGTTCTTCGAAGCACGGCCATTGTATTTTTTGTGCATCTCTTGCCACCAATCAACGCGAGTCCTTTTTTGAGCGGTTGTCAAATTATGTGGTAGCTTCTTAACGGCTAAATGTTCATGCAGGATCTTATGCACGCTGGTGTTGCTAATATCTGGAGATGCGTCGATCTCACGGTATGTCACATGACGGTCTTGCACTATTAATTCAGACACTGCATTAATGTTTTCCACCACAACATTTGTGGGACGACCTTCACGAAATTCATCGTCCAAAGAACGCCGTCCAAGTTTGAATTCACTATACCAACGATATACTGTAGTTTTCGATGGTGCTTCATTACCATATAAAGAATTAAGCTCGTTGATGCATTTTTGTTGAGATAATACACGCCGAAAGTTATGAAAAATAATTGCACGGAAATGTTCGCGAGTTAATTCCATTTTTTCGCTGACATAAAATTTTCAAGTTACTGTGAACAATAGAAATAGTGACCGGATAATAAGACTGTTAAAATAAATATATTGTCAACAATGACAAACTTCACGATGCAATCATCAGATCAGAGGCAGCACTAACAGTGTTGCCAGTTCCCAAAATATAAACGGCTACCCTCGTAGAAGTTCATTTTATTTTTTTTTGTTTGTGTAATTCAACAAAAATATGCCAGCTGTATCAGAGAAAGTCTCAAAATTTCGATTGATGCATTATTACTTTACTGAAGTAAAATACAGAATATTTCAGGAAATACATATATTCATTATATTTTATAACAAATTCCCTTGTAACCACATGTATACGATACATGAAAGATTTTAGGTCTTTTCCATTTATATGTGATTTTATGTACATACATTTCTTTTGATTTAGGCTTCGATATTTATAGATTATAAATAATATTGTACAACAGCGTTATTTGATTCAAATTTCCATTCACATTTTAATTAAACGTCAATTGTAAGTGGGCACTTTTAATTCAATGTTATTATTTTGTTATTATACTAATCAGTCCTGAAAAAGTTGAATAAGGGACGGAATATTGTATTTCAAAAGCTTTTGTGTTATTTAATAACGTACTTAACACATATATTTTAAATTTAAAATAGTTATAAATAATCAATACCAAAACATAATTAAATACTTTATACGTATCACAAACTCTAAAACTAGCTAATAATATGCGAATATTCAATTACGAGTTTAATGTTGTTTCAGCGTTTGCAAATTGAAAAAGTCGTTTTCAGTACATGTTTTAAGTGGTTCTTCCCCAAATCGTAAAAAGTCGATTTAGATAAATCCAGTTACTTTATTCGTATTAATCTTAGATCTGTTAATGCTTTATCTTCAATCTATTAAGATTTATAAACAGGGTATTCAAGATAAGCAAATTAAGCAGCAAAGAGACGCGGTTCCAGCCCAAAAGCCCAAAATAAACTGGGATATTTTTGATTACAATTTGTGACCAGTTAGGTGACGTTTGCCTACTATGAGGGTAGCCGTATATATTTCGCGAATAGCAAACAAAAAAAAATTTTGTTATCGAAAATTGTTTTCTTGCTTTTCAAAATATTCTCCTTGAAAATCTATGCACTTTTGCATTCGTTTAAACCAATCCGAAAAGCATTGCTGCCACTGTGAAGGCGGTATCTCCAAAACATGAGTTCTGAATGCTTCAAATGCCTCATCCGGCACAGAAAACCGTTGACTACGATGTTTACTCTTCACCTGTGGGAACAAAAAGAAATCACAGGGTGCTAGATCAGGGCTGTACGGCGGATGGCTCATCAGTTCAATGTTTTGCCCGGTCAAATATTCAATTGTTTGAACCGACTAGTGAGAGTTCGCATTGTCATGGTGGAGAATGATCTCTCGTTTTCGGTTTGTTTTCCTTATTTCTTCAAAAACTTTTGGCAAACAAATAGTTGTGTACCATTCGGAATTGACCGTTTTGCAACTCTCTAATGGCACGGTTACAACGTGCCCGGTTTTTTCCAAAAAACAAGCGACCATTGGTTTTGATGTGCTTCGAGCGCGAACAACTTTTGTTGGTCTTGGCTCATCTTGGACACAGTCGACTACTGTTTACTATCGGGCTCATACGTATAGATCCAAGATTCATCACCTGCGACGACTTTATAAATATTCTTTGAAGCACCGCCATTGTATTTTTTATGCATTTCTTGACACCAATCGACGCGAGTCCTTTTTTGAGCTGTTGTCAAATTATGTGGTACCCAACGTGAACATGGCTTCTTAACGGCTAAATGTTCATGCAGGATCTTATGCACGCTGGTGTTACTAATACCTAGAGATATCTCGATCTCACGGTATGCCACATGACGGTCTTGCATTATCCATTCAGACACTGTGTTAATGTTTTCCGACACAACTACATTTGTGGGACGACCTTCACCAAATTCGTCGTTCCAAGAACGCCGTCCAAGTTTGGATTCACTATACCAACGATGTACTGTAGTTTTCGATGGTGCTTCATCACCATATAAGGAATTCAGCTCGTCGATGCATTCTTGTTGAGATAATCCACGCCGAAAGTTATCAAAAATAATTGCAAAAAAATGTTCGCGTTTTAATTCAATTTTTTCGCTCAAATAAATTTTTAATTTTACTGAAAAAAATATAAATAGCGACCGGATAATAAAACTGTCAAGGTAAATATATTGTCAAAAATGACAAACTTCACGATATAATCATCAAATCGGAGGCAACACTAACAGTGTTATCAGTTCCCGAAATATAAACGGCTACCCTCGTATCTTTTCATTGCGATTTGTAGATTTTTTTCATAACATAAAGAGAACCTTTAGTTTTTTATTGCGCTAACCCACCGTTATATGTAATCTTCTGACGATATTTCGGAGGTACATCAACTAAGTAGTAAACCTGCGACTAATTTATTGCTATTGGAAAGTCCAAATTAAATCTTTATTTTGTACAGCTCTTTATGTTTTGATCGCTATTGTTTTGTTCTTTTTCTCTTGTATCTCTAGCAAGAAATTTTATAACCACTTTTATAAATTT
Source organism: Dermolepida albohirtum (assembly GCA_031893035.1). Lineage (NCBI taxonomy): Eukaryota > Metazoa > Arthropoda > Insecta > Coleoptera > Scarabaeidae > Dermolepida > Dermolepida albohirtum. The sequence goes on from JAVIWB010000373.1 coordinate 32,427, forward strand.
TACGATCATAAACGTACATTTACCAATATTTTATTTTTTTTAAATTAAAAATACATTATTTTATTAGTTTTTAAAATTATGTGCATTCCTCAACGTCTTCATAATTTATCCTTGATCGTCTAATACGATAAATGATTCAGTTTCATTTATATTCTATCGCAGTTGCTGTAAATGCAATTTTAATGTTAAAGAATTCCCACTTTACTACACCTTAAAAATACCAGAACACTCTTACCTATTACAACTTCCTTCCAAAAATTATGTGCATTTACCTTGAATCATGAACGCATAAAAAATACTTTTTTAATGCTCTACCATGACGTACGGTCATTTAAAGTGAATGCCAAATGATCATTTAGTAAATTAATAAATCTAAAATTGTCACTTTCATATGGGAACTTAATTTAACTTTAAAACTGATATATACGTACATATATATGAGAAAGGTGCCGTTGACGACCTTCGGCTGCTATATACATTAAAATTACCGAGAATTACGGGATAAACACGCCCGTAATTGGTCTCTAATATACCACAGTTATGCATTTTATTTATATATAAAGTAAGGTAGCAACTTGAACTTGAACATTTCCCTCGTTAGTCACAGTTTACTTTAAAAAAATTAACGGGACGTTACCACATCATCGTTAAAGAGTAATTTAGTACAATACGAAATATACGTACACAAAATTTACTTTGAAGAAATTTTTATCAGTTTATTTTGTAGATATTACAACACTATTTACTATGATGTTAGTTATCCTATAAACATTTTCATAAGTAAACCTTCCCGGAACAAAATAATTACTTTTAATATGGAAATACCGGCAACGACAGAAGCCCTCAAGATATCCTATGAAAGTGAAGTTGAAACCTCACCTGTAACTGAAGCCAAGACATGGTTATATATATTTTAATTTACTTTAAAAACGAAGTAACTGATTTAATATTGGAATTGAATTATTTTGAATAATTACGGAGCATTAGAAATTAATTTCGTATATGAAATATAGAAATGCTGGAAAATATAGTATTTAATTTTTCGACGTATTTTACTTTACGACTCGAGAGTTCAAGAAAGCATGAGTAAAATTTCAGTAATATCTTTTAAATTTATGTCTTACTTTTGATAAAATGTAATACTTTTCTAGATTAAAATTTAATATTTTTATGATATAGTATGTGCAGTAAAGAATAAATAAATTCGGACGAGTTAGGAAAGAATATACAGAAGTGCGATCTAAACTTCATATCCCTGCTCTCTATAAATATCTAATGCGTCATAGGAAAAAACTTTGTGGTCTGAAATTACGTTTATTTTTCAACATAAATATTATTATTATTAGTCTCTATAGTCTTTATGCCTTGATAAAATTCAGAACTCTTAAATTCACTAAAATAAGCGTTCACAGCGACTTTGACACTGTTGAAAATTTCTGATCCGAAAGGTATTTTTTAGATGTGAAAAAACTAGTAATCCAACAGTGCTAAATCCTGCGATAAGGTTGATGCCACAACCAATCGAAATTCGTCAAACTTTGCTATAGCAATATAACTTGTGTGGGGTCGTATATTGTCTGGCTGGAAATTTTTTTTTATTAAAAACTAGGATCATTATTTTGTTTTAATTTGTCTAAAAGACTCCCCTAATATATGTATGTTTGTAATAGTTTGGGCCTTTCGCAAGATAATTAACTAATGAATGCCTTTCGCATCCCAGAAAATGTAAACCATTACTTTTTCTGCAGAGGGAACAGCCATCGCCTTCTTTAGGGCACTGCGACGTCACCATTGTAGATTGTTACTTTTCTTCGGGCACATAATGATGAACCTAAGCCTTATCTGTTGCGATGAATAAAAGAGATATTTTCTTTCGCACCATGTTTTATACAGTACTGAGCAATCGCGGCACCCACCATTCGGACAACTTCTCTATTGCCAACTGTTCATTCAAAATGTATGCGACGCGTTTTTAGAGATATTTATACTTTCCGCTATCTTAGACTTTTTCAACGTTCTTTTAATATCACAGCATGCACTTCTTTAACAATTTTCGGTTGTGACACATATCAGATGTCCATTATATAGTGTATTTCGAACAATTGTATATCCACGTTTCAACTCATGAATTTATTTATCAATAGTGGAAAATAAAGGAGCCGAGTTCTTCAGATTATCTTTCATCTCAATGTGAATATTTGTTGCAAATGAAGAACTAATAAAATGTAGTAATTTGTAGTTTGACAGTTAATGTTGTTAGGGAGACAAGTAGTAGTAGTATTAAAATGACCTGAAACTACGCCATCTGTTCGTAATTTCACGGACTTTTCAGTTCATCATCGGATTTAATGAGTATCGAAATATAAGTTTTTTCTAAATTTCTCTATAATTTAAAATAATAAATTTGGATAGACATTTTGAATTATACAGTTGATAAAATTTAAGATTTGTGGAATATTTATACGAAAAGGCGAAATGTGCCAGGTGTACCCATCCTAACAGATGTCGCTAGGCTTAAGTATGTAGTGTTATGATTTGATACATATATCATTTTATTCTACTGACATCAAGCTTCAAAGCCATACATGTTATATTGCGAAAGTAACACTGTCATAGATTTATACGTCTTTGAAAATGTCGAGTTTCGTGCCTGAAAAAGTGCATTTGCGGCATGCATTACTTTTCTTATTTAATCACAAGAAAAAAGCCGCTGAAAGTCATGGTTTGCCGGTAGAAACTTACGGTGAGCATTCTCCAACCATAGAAACATGTGAGGTGTGGTTTAGATGTGCAAGATAAGATACGAAAGATGGCAAATCGAAAAATCGTCTGTGGTCTGTGAAAATGTTGCTTCAAAGGTATGATCGGAAATCATTTCTGTATCGAATAGTGATGGGTGATGAAAAATTGATTTATTTCGAAAACTGTAAGCGCAAAAAATCATGGCTATTATCTGGCAAAGTCGGCCCATCGACTCCAAGGCCAAATGGTTTTGGTCGCAAGACTATGCTCTGTGTTTGGTGGGACCATAATGGCACGGTGTATTACGAACTGTTGGAAGTTGGTGAGACAGTTAATACTGATCGTTACCGACAACAAACCATCAATGTGTACCATGCATTGTTAGAAAAACGTCCAGAATGGGCTCGAAGACACGGTAAAGTGATTTTACAGCACGACAACGCGCCGTCTTGTACAGCAAAACCGATCAAGGAAGCGTTGAAAGCACTTGGATAGGTCATAACGCTGTACTCTCGAGACCTTGCCCCGTCCGACTATCACCTTTTTACAACAATGGGACACGCGCTTACAGAGCAGCCCTTCGTCAATTTCTAAGAAGTTAGAAAATGACTCGATGAATAATTTTTCTCAAAGGACAAACAGTTTTTTGGGGATGGCATCCATAAATTGCCTGAAAGATGGGCAAGATATGGAGAATCAAATAGCCAATACTTTGAGTAAATACATTTTCCATTTTTGTAAAAATTATTTATATTTATATTTTTACGAAACAACCGGTCGACTTTCCGGTGCACCTGGTACTTTTATACAGTATGTATTTATATGTATTTTACTCTTTGATGGGTTCACAAATCTAAATTTGTTATATTTTAAAAGTAGGTGTCCTGCGAAAGTCGCATTTGTTTGTTATTAAATTAAAACATATTGCTATCTTGAAATTATAGTGTTAGATTAAAGGTCTAGAATATAAATAATCAAGGAATAGGGTAAATAAATAATGCAGTGATTATTAAAATTTTTATTTATTGAAATAAACATATATGTATACATCTGGAATGTAAACTTCCGTTTCTCTCCGGATCATAATCTTTGTTAACGAATGGTTTAGTACCAAGATATACCAATTTAGATCCTTTTTTATTTAGATGTTAACTTTTCGCAGTACACTGTATACTCGTATAATAGACATACTTACTTATGTACATACTATGCATTCATAATGGCATGATGGTGAAAAGGTTATTTAGGATAACAAATAACAGTGTGATGAAGTGATTTCAATTGCTAGGTATCCAGGGTTCTATTAAAATAAATGCGGAAAAATAGATACAAATGTTCTCATCTTAAAATAAAAATTATTATCATTTGAACATGATAAAAATCGATCTCTCCTAGATTAGAAGTATTAACTCGTCACGATTGTCATTCCTCAAGACTCAGCTGATACCAATTTAAGACTTCAGTAGTGCAGAAACTCTTATAAACACGTACATATATGTATATCAAAAAGCATTCGAGAAAAATATAGTGTAAAATTAAGTAAAAAGTAAATTTTCCTTCCTATAAAAATAGAATTTTACTTTCAATTTTTAGTAAATACTTATGGTATTGAATGCTTCATTACACAAAGTAGTCGTGAATCAACTTCAAACTTAATTCAAGAATCTGATATTATTTTTTACCTGCTTTAGTACTGATACTTTTAAAGTAAATAGTTTTCGGGCGGCCATTTTAAAATTCGTGTTTTATTTAAAATATTATGCAATCGAATTGCAATATTACGGACAATTCTTCATGTACTACTTAAGACGACCTTCTTTTCCATTTCCAGCTGCAGGAGTTTTCACGATAGGTAACAAGATAACACCGACCGCCTGATAAAATCGCCTTTCTATCAAAATTCAAAAGAAACGGATCTATTCAGGGTCACAAAAACATTATAAACATACGCAAATACGTATATAGAAAAACATATGTGGTATACACATTTGACATAATTTATTATATTTTTATAATATTTACATAGCATTAGCATATTTTTGTAATATACTATAAACAGTGAACACTATTAGTACCCAATGGAGTGTTGGGTCAATTCGTTCTCCAAGAGAATTGTACATTTATGTTTTACATTTATACAAAAACTTGGATTATTGTTAATGCCGTCTAGGGGAGGGGGATTCAATATATCTCTTAGACATGAATCGTAAATTCTTTTTTCTCTTCCTTGTTCCTTTCTCGATATCTGAAAGAAGAAAGAAGAAATAAATAGTAATAACAATAACAGTATCGTCTGTCATGCTGTAATACGTCTTAATCAGCGCAGAGAGAAAAAAATACGAACAATACAATGCAGGTGCACTCTCTCATAACTTCTCAAGAGTATGTGTTCCATTTTAATTTCCATTTTTACAGACATGAATGATGTTCTTATTAATCGCAAGAATTAGTGAAAGCATCCATTGTTTTGTTAGAATTCAGAAATTGTATCATATAATATACGTAATAATACATTATTCTTTTTTATGATTATATTGAAATTATGTAACATTATTTGCATTAAGATTTCTGTGTTAGTTTTACAGAAAGATGTATGTAATAAGCAATGGTTTTGTGTGCATTTGTTTTTACGGTAGGAGTTCAAGAATTATTGTTCTCAAGGCAGAAGGAAGCATGTGATACGTTTAAGACAATTTTATTTTTTACATAACTTTCAGAAGGCAATGCATTTGGCATATTGATGCTGAAGGGCTTCCGTTCATTTGAATTTCTTATCCTGCCAACCATTCAATCTACAGCAGGTATGGGCAACCTTTGACATGTTGTGGACCAAACTTTAATGTGCAAATACGTTCGCGGGACGCGTTTAAAAGTAGTGCATTTTAAAGTAGTGTTCATAATTTTTAGCGATAGATATCAGACATGAAATAATACGACAATGTTTCGCGGGCCGGATAAAAACTTACAGCGGGCCGTTTGTTCCCCACATATGATCTACAGTAACAATGTCTTCCTGGACAAAAAATTTCTGTGAACGTTCTTCCATTTCAAGAAATTCAAAACAATTCTTGGGGATTATATTGGGAGAATATGGAAATTATTCAAAAATTCGAAAACCAGCGATGTTAGTGGCATCTATGCAGATTTCAAAAGCCTTTACCCTGATTAAACAACACGCCTGGACTTAATTTTTCCCAATTTTTCCCTTATCGCTTCATTAACTTTTATCATAGTATAAAATCTTCATAATTTCGACCCATTGTGGTGTGCTTACATTATCAACACAAAGAGTTCATTTAAAAAACACTAGATTTTATTGCCGTGATCTTGCCGGCAGAAAGAAATGACTCGTCATGAACTAAAACAGCATTTTCCTCAAACATAACAATTTTCAATACTCGAGCTTAATATAAACCCTCAGTTTTGTTTATTTTTGAATAAACGCACAACAATCTATAGACTGAAATGAAACAGATTCATAGAAACGTTTCTTCAATTGTCGGTTAGAAGCTTCTGTGTTAAGGACAATAATTTGTTAACTCGTACGACAAAGTATCACACAGTGTACAGAAAGAATATACAGATGTCAGGTAATCAAAAGAATTCTGTCGCTATTATGTTAGAGACAACAATGTGCTTTTGTTAAACAAAAGAATTTTATTAAATGAAATTCTCATTTTAACAATATTTTTGTGAAAATTGTTTTCCCTGCATGTAATTACTTAAAGCTATAAAAATTGTATACAAAAAATATAAAAAAGGTGACAAATGTATTGTCAATTTGGAGTAAAATTCACCGATCTATATCAAATTTTAAGTAATCTTTTTAGTTAAATTTAACAATGTTTTCTACCTGCAAAACCAAAACCCGATATCCATAAGATCCAAAATGAACACAAAAACTAAATTATAAAAGAAAAAAGTTCAATTAATATAACAACTATAACTGACACGATGCTTGAAAGTGAACTAAATGATTAAGACTTTTGAGTAAATATGTAACAAGTCAAATATGAATTCGTTTCTAATACTGAACTTCGTTCATCAGTATATAAATATGACGGTTCTCCTGGTCATCGACATATAAGGACTGAAAACGTATCTCGAAAACTCCTTTTGGGTATTACTTCATCTTCTAAAAATGAGGTAGAATCCGTTTAGCTCATTACAAGAATAATACGAATATAAAAAGATTTAAATAATTACTTTAAATTAATGTTAAGGAAATTATAGACTTTATTATGCAAATAACAAACGCTAGATAAAATATTAATTCACGCGTTCGTGATTTTTTGTGTACTTGACATAATAAACTTATCAGTTTGATACAGAAATTCAATTCTTCGTTACATGCATAAAACAATATTCAAAATAAGAAAAATACTGAACTACTTAATATTTTCATTAAAGCAAAAACAATATTAACACTTATCTAAATATATCTATACATTATTACCCTGCTAAATGTGTAGACAATTCAGTGAATATTTTTTTAACCAGTATATCTCGATCGCATTCGGCTTCACTTAGTTCTCTGCCATCCGAGAAACCAGTAGGGGGCTGAAGACACACCCCTGAGGAAGTTCCCACTTCCTCGTCTTCATTTTCAGAACTGAAGCGAAAGAAATCGATCACACAGATCTGTTTGAAATATATTAGTTTATCGATATTCCTTTTTTTATTTGTGTGTTTCTAATCAGATCAGAACTATCATTTACATAGGGATAATAATACATGCTTGGATTTGGTTTGCTTTAGGTACACATGTGTATTAGCAATAATGTTTACTCTCGTTCAACTATATTATTTATTGTACCTGCTGGTAGTCCCAGTAATAATTCATGATTTTTCTAAAGAAAAATTGACTAAAAGTAAATAATAATTTTTGAGATATCAGCAGATTCAACCAAAATATGTGGAAATATGATGTGCGTGGAAAAGCGTATAGATGCTATGAATTCATGCAATGATTGGTTAAGGTACCTTGGCTACCTGCTGGTACTAGCAGCACGATGATGTCTAGATACTTTGATCGGTCTTGGTACGTTTCGCCTTTCGGTTAATGGAGACATTTCATTGGATTCGGTACTTGAGTCTGGTCTGAACAAGTCTGAAATGGAAATTATTTTCGTAATTTGGATTGTGTTTTCATTGAACCGTTACATACTACCTCGCGGAGGTTTTACGGGTACGCGATAGTTGGAGCTGGTGTGACAATCACCACTAGGACTACCACTGGTATCATCTGATTCGGAGTCACCATGAGTTTGTATTCTGCTGTTAGATATTCTAGTTTGCTGTTGAGTACCTATTCGAATAATTATTTAATTGGACACATAATCCTTATTAATGCATAAACTAGGTGAAATTTTAAATTTGTTTTTTTGTAAAAATGCACTTTTATACTATACCAGATTTTTCCAATTGTCTGAAAATCAAAGCTGTGAAAATAATGTACGTGTTAATCAGAAAGCTCTTTCGTTTCTTAAGCAAAGATAATACTATATACGAGGGTGGTCTGAAAAGTTTCCAAACTCAACGTGAAGATGGCAGCACTCATGAATAAAAGCTGGGGAATGTAGTTGTGTATCTATTGTCAGGTACTCACTAAAGTTTCAGCCGTTTTGGAGGCATTATTATTTGACAGTCGTTTGAGTGAGTCGATGTGAGTGTTTTTGTGAAAATGGAAAAATCATGTATCGAGCTGTCATGAAATATTTGTTTTTGAAACGCAATACCCCTACGCAAATCAAAGATGGTTGGACTCTGTGTCTGTGTACGGGGACTCTGCACCATCATTTGCCACAGTGAAATTTTGGGCAGCAGAATTTAAACGTGGCCCTAAGAGTTTGGGAGACGACGAACGTTCGGGACGTCCAAAAACTGCAACTACTGACGTTAACATCGCTAAAGTTCACCAACTGGTGCTAGACAACCGTCGAATTAAAGTGAGAGAGGTAGCAAAGGCTATGAATATGCCCAAAGAACGTGTTTGTCACATGTTAAATCAAGATTTAGGCATGAGAAAGCTGTCCGCGCGTTGGGTGCCACGTTTGCTAACGTTAGACGAAAAACGTGTTCGAATGAATATTTCCAACGCTCTGTTGGCGCAGTTTAGGCGCAATAAATCCGAATTTTGGCGCCGATTAATTACTGTAGATGAAACTTGGATACACCATTATACGCCCGAAACAAAAATACAGTCAAAACAGTGAAAGGGGGAACCGGCTCCAAAAAAAAGTAAAAACTGTTTTTTTCGGCTGGGAAAGTGATGGCGACTCTTTTTTTGAGATTATCTTAATCGATTATCTTCAGAAAGGAAAACTATTACAGGAGCATACTACGCATCATTACTTGACAAGCTGAAGGCAGAAATTGTGGAAAAACGTCCACATTTGCAACAAGAGAAAATCCTGTTTCGCCAAGACAACGCGCCGTCTCACACTTCAACGGTTGCCATGGTGAAAATCCACGAATTACGGTTTGAACTGCTTGACCATCCGCTTTACTCACCAGATCTAGCCCCAAGCGACTTCTTTTTGTTCCCTCGTTTAAAAATTGCGCTCGGAGGACAGAGATTTTCGTCAAATGAGGAGGCAATCACCTTCGTGAACAATTATTTAGCAGAGAAAAACGCCGAGTACTATTTGGACGTGTTAAAGAGATGGGACCATCGTCGGGGGAATGTGTAGAGTTACAAGGAGACTATGTAGAAAAATAAATATAAATTTTAAGAAAAAATGTCTTGTATCTTTGTTAGGTCGGAAAGTTTTCAGATGTGTATATCTATGCACACAAGTAAATAATTTTAAATATTGATAATAATCATAATTTTACTCAACAAAAAAAGGATGCGTCATTGCTAAGTAATAAATACACCTACTTTCACCATATTCAAAACAGAAAAGAACTTTTTGATCAGCCCAATACTATGCAGGGAAACTATTCTTATTATAATATCGGTGTGCTTTTTTTTGCTAGAACAAAAAGTATAAAATAATGGTAATATGCACCTTCGTTGTTGTAATATCTATGTTTGTGCCAGCTATGCTTGCCAGCGGTATGCTTTGGGTAAATAACAGCGTTTGGATCTTCATCTTCAATATGACCAAATGTTTTGAATTGCATTGTATAATCTAATGTGGACGTCGTAACTGATCTACTATGATTTCCGGGAACGCTAAACGTAGCGTAAGGGCTTATTTCATACATACCTAAAAACAATTTAATGTTGCGGAAATTCATGGGAATTGTTCACTAAGATACAAAAGTGTTAATTTCGTTGGAAAAACAACGTGTTTATTTTGAATTTACGTAAAAAATATTGCATTTATGAAAAACTGCAAACTTACATTTAAAATTTTTAATTTACATTTTCGATTTACATTTAAACAAACAATGCGCGTAATATAAATTGGATTTTGTTTTGTTTTTCGGTATTTATAAAATTTTGAAAAAGTTATAAATATAAACGAACATATGCATATTAAATAAACTATTTTCGTCGCCGAGTATAATTCAAAGATTTACGTTTTCGCCCCGTGACGTAGTATATTTCCCCCCTAAACTGAAACGGAATTATACAAAAAATATCAGATTAAGTCCGTCAGCGTAAGCGATATTCATGAAATATATTTACCAGATCCATCATCTGGAATTTTGTCCCCACTTTTTACGGGCGATGAAGTATAAACTTGTTGGCAGTTCCTCCTGTTATCTCTTTCCGCTATCTTCTGGTCTTGTTGTTCCTCGTCTTCTTGATTTTCATCATCCAGACTTCTATAATAGATGAGAACTAAAAACGCTCGCCTTTTTAAAAAATATATGTCATTTACGGCGTGTATCCCGGAAATCATTTTCGACGTTTCAAATGACATTAAATCCGTGCGAAAATTAGAAAATTACGCAGCGAAAACTTTCACCCATCCAGAAGAAAAAAAATTAGATTTCAATCCTATATTAGTTATTCTGATATAAATATACGCCTGCACTTCTACATTATTAGAAACAGCATTTCATAATATACGCAGATATATTATGGATGGCTAATAAAATAAACTGCGTGATGAATGAAAGAATTACGAAAAATGTTAAGTAACCGACTTTCGATATGAGAAAGTGTATCAAGTTGTTTGTAGAAAATGTACAGAATTATTGCACGAATTCCAGAATTAAAATTAGTGTTTGAACTTTACTTTTAAATAGAAAAACTAATAACTTCGGTACTAAATTAAAAGCTAAAAATTTTTAATTCATAAAAAATTAAAATTTATTCTATATATTTCGACAATATAGTTGTTATTTTCAATAAAAGTAAAAATAATATTGCACTTGTTTCAGCAATAAGCAATTCTCTAAATCCAGAGTGCTTAAATAAAGAATCATAGTAGGTACGCTCTTGTATACTATTTTACAAAAGAAAAAGAATTTTTAAAATTAATTAAGGATTACTTTTATATTCACATGCATTCACATTTTTAATCAGATTATAAAAGGTGTTTCAAATTTCGCATTTTTTTTAAAGAATAAATAAAACACATAATTTGCATTCACTTTCAAAAACTTTTTATTGGTAATTGAAGTATCAGTTATGACACTTATATGCGAAAAATAATATCTGCCAAATGGCCTCCTCCTGCAGCTCCACAGACGTCCACTTTTTTGTTAAAATTTTCAATGATATTTTGACATAATTGAGGCTCTGTCTCACCAATGACACGAATAATTTCATCTTTCAAAGCAGGAACTGGTTGTCGATTGTTTTTATACACCTGACTTTTCACATAACCCCAAAGAAAATAGTCTAACGGTGTCAAATCACATGATCTTGGTGGCCAATTAACATCACCGTTTCTTGAGATTACACGTCCAGGAAATTTTTCTTTCAATAAATCAATCGATTCGTGTGCAAAGTGAGGTGTGGCGTCATCCTGTTGAAACCACATATCCTCTAGATCAATATTCATTAATTCAGGCCACAAAAAGTTGGTTATCATCCGACGATGTCGAACCATTGACAGTTACAGCTTCACTAGCAGCATTTTCAAAGAAGTAAGGTCCAATTACACCACCAGACCATAATGCACACCAAACAGTAACTCGTTTAGGATGCATAGGTTTCTCATGAATAATTCGTGGATTTTCCTCACCTCAGATACGGCAATTTTATTTATTAACATAGCCACCAAGTTCAAAATGTGCCTCATTGGAAAATATTATTTTTGAGAAAAATCAGCTGGTTGTTCATTGATGAAATTGACAAATGAACGACGTTTTAAATGATCTAATGGCTTCAGTTCCTCTGTTATTTGAACCTTATATGCCTTCAGAGCTAAATCCTTGTGTAAAATACGTCATGTTGTTGGTCCACTAAGTCCAAATTGTTGTGAACGTCGTCTAATGGAAATTTCAGGATCTTCAGCAACACTTTCACGAACCAAACCAATATTTTCTTGTGAACGACCTCTACGACTGCATTTTTCACTATTTTGATCTTCCACAGAACCGGTCTCTTGAAATTTTTTAACAATTCGACCAATAGTGCTTTTAGATGGACAATTATGTAAACCATAAAATTCACGTAATATTCTAAAAACTCTTTTCACAGAACGCTGATTTTCATAAAATAATTCAACAATTGGAACGCGTTGTTGTACCGTGTACGAAGCCATTTTTATAAATGTCATGCATCACACTTTTTAAATGCCCACATGCCCAGACAAATTCAATGCGCCAACTATATTTTATTTATTCTTAAAAAACCGCGCAATTTGAAACACTATTTATTATGTTTGTCAAATACATCGAATAACACAATTCAAGGATATCGTGAAGAGAAGCGTCTAGATCACATCAACTTTAATTTGAGTTTATGAGCCTATTTTTAACGTTAGTAAAATATAAATACGACAGAACAGCTAAATCTAAACGATTATTGTTTTAAATTATAAGTAAATATATAATTAAGTTCTTTACGATGGGAAATTAATGAAAATTGTTATTTTCTGCTATGTTATCGTTAATTAAAATCACAGAAATTAATTAAAAGTTTCTGCGCTAGAGAAGGAGTCGAACCTCTATATACCGTTTGCTAGACGGCTGCCTAATTGGTAAGGCAGCCGATAATAACTTATTTGTCGAGTTATATACATAAGATTTTTAAACATTATTGCAATGGGAAATTTTGAGGTTTATTCGAATTTAATATTACTGTGTAGTATTTACGTAGATGCAGTTGAAACAAATTTTTTGATCAATCAATTTATTAATTGTTATCTTTCATCAGTATTTTAAAAATAAAAAATATTTAAGAAATATTTTACCGAAAATTTATTCAAATGTAAATGTGTTGTCTTTTAAAGATATAATTTCAAGTTTTTATTACAGAGTAAGATTAAAAGTGTGTTATATAGGTTACTTGTATCCCTTTATAAATCAGACGTGCTATAATTCTGTACCGGAAGAAAGGGTATTTGGATCACACGTTTCGCAATATTTCATTCCATTTGACATTATATATTGGCCAATGAATTCCGAGATACATTTATTTACGAAGAAGAAAACATATTACCGTCTTTGTTTATAATTTCTGTAACATATTCGTCCGATACATATTAGGATTGCGCAGACCAATATGATGGGTGTTATTGTATAAATTTCTTTATATTTAAAAATGTGCGTAGATGTGTTATTTTCCGATAAACTTGGAGGCGACGGGACCTTTTCTGTAAGAAACGTTAAAAATTAGATTTCGCCAAGTATTTTATCGGCCCATTTATATATATACCCCCTGATATCGTTGTGGTTGCGAAGTTAAATAATCCATTACAAAGTCCGGCATCATTTTCTGCTCGCACTTTTAACTGGTACCAAGTTGCCGGGCGTAAATCTTGTACGATAAGCTTTTCGCTTGATACACTACTCGATACTAGTATCCACTTCTCGGATGTTAATGGTCTATACATTATAGAGAACTGAAGTATCGGACAACCACCATCGGGCCAGTTATATAAATTTAGGTGTAGCGTTGTCGCGTTCGTAGATATAAAATCGCTCTCCTTCGGTAGCTGAGGTGGTCCGCCCTTGGTCTGCGTTGTTAGTATGGGACTGGGACTACCGTTTCCGACTTTATTACTTGCTAATATATAAATATGGTAGATAGATCCGCAATGGAGGTCGTCAAATGTATAAATCGTTTGTTCCGGTGACAATTCCAAAGACGACCAGTTATTTGTCTCTTTTTTATAAGTCAATGTATAACCTATAAAGAATATCAGAGAAAAGATGTTAATAATACTAAAGCTGGGTAATTATTATAAACGTAAATTTTGCAATATAATACAATTAACTGGCCCATAACTTATTTATTCATCTTGAGAAAAGTTTTAATTTTAAATGAAGTGTCGATTACATGTACGATGTGATCATGGTAAAAGAATGAGTACCGGCCGTGAATTAAGTGCTGGTTGATCTTTCAATAAACAATTTATATTTACAGAGGACGAAATTTAGGGCGGATGTTTTTGCATTTGCAGTATATAGTACTCGTTACGACCATATTTGAGTTACAAAAGCTCGTTCTCCCTGCGTACCACATTCTTTAAACACTAAACAAATGATGAAAAAACAATATCTTCCTCTATCGTTCCAACATACGAATGTACCAACGACCGAACAAGGGCGTGTTCATCTCGCTAAAGTCGGTAACGAGGTTACGAGTGCGTATGTATACGAACATTTTAAAAACTCGGCGATTTGGCAATAGATGAATGTTAAAAGAATCATTCATATATTAATAACAACGTGTTTACTACGTGTTTCAAGGAACTCACCTTTCATCAGGTAAACTTGTGTTATTAATGAACGATTTCTTGTGGGCTGTTATCCTACCTGTTCGATACAGAAAAATAATGAAAAAACAATACCTCCCTCTATCATTCAAACCGTATACATACGTGCTGGTAACTTTGTTACCGGTTTTAATAAAATGAACACGCCCTGGTTCTAATATTCGTACATTCGTATGTTTGGAATGGTTTGTTAAAATACAAGTTTACCTGATAAAAGGTGAATTCCTTGAAACGCGTAGTAAACAGAGTGTTGTTAACATTCGAAAGACTTTTTTAACATTCAACTAAATAAATGACACTGGTATTAAGCCATTCGAAGTTTACAGTGACCATTTGGCAACAGTAAGGATAGGTGTAGTATCTTATTAGAATCCAGCGTGTAGTGAAAATTATTTGAAACATTGGAGAAAATGAAAAGCAGATACCAGCAACTTTCTGGTATCCTATATAGTGCCCAAACATAAAAAAAATACAATTTGTTTCAAAGCACAGGCATTTTTCTCAGTTCCGCAGAAGATTTGTTTATTATTTGCTTTTTCTACAGGTACACTCAACGAAAACAAAAATAAACCAAATCGTTTTAAAGACAAGATCAGTGTTGATTTCTTAAAAAACAAGGCACAATTCAAAATAAATATTGTACAAAAATTGGATGGAAATATGAAAAGAGATTCAATATTGTAATAAGTGACGTAAAATTGTTATTTGTTTACTAAATTATTTCTTTCTTTAAGTATAAACTTCCATTAAAGATTCTATATCTTAGATGTCGACGTAATAAAGTTTATAAGTTCACAAAACGTTCAATCGAAATGATTAAAATGAAAATTTCTCATTTAATGAAGGAATTTGTGTATTTGAGCTGAACATATTTGACAACTTTTTATGAAAAATATAAAACTTTCTCGAATGTACAAATAATAATACAGAAAGATTTTTAGGAAATTTATTTCCGGAAAGAATTCAGTATTGAAGAGATATTAACATAATAATAATTTCGCTCAGTTTCAAGGAATGTTTGAATTAAATCTTCCTTTACATTATTCATTAAGAAAAATAAATGAAAGGAAAATTATATAATGCTCACGCATTAATTTTAGGGCTATTAGGAGTAAAAAAATATTGATGCGAATGATTTGATGTTTCAATGTTAGGGTGAGAATAATATTTATGTAAAAAATTTAACGAAGCATTTTATATTTATAAAATCTAGATATAATAACAGAAATGATACAGTATTAAATGTAGAAATGTTTAGGGTGAGAATTTCACTAAATAAGAGGCAAACGTAAAAGGAAAAATATTAAATGGCGGAAGTATTCGAAGCGTGGATTTTATTTTGATGGGGTGAGAGATCATAATAGCAATTACGTGGAATTTTATAAAATGCTTTTGAGTAAGTTAATGTGTAGCGTTATGAGTATCGTGTCTTTTTGTGTTATGATCTACACAAACAGATATTAATTAATAAGTTACACCACCCGAGCTATATATGAATATATTTACGTACGTGTTGGTTGTGTCGTGAATTCTCTGTCTAATTGCTATAGAAAAAACTCAACAACTATTTGATACTTGTCATAATCTCCCCTGACTGAAATGCAGTTATAGAAATAATCTGTAGGTTTAACATCGCGTTTATTTTAATTTCATCGTTTGTGTTAAAAAAAAGTTTATACAGTACCTGTTTAATATTGAAAAATAAGCAAAAGTCGCTTGCCTATAGTTAATCTAGATTAAGCCACGATTTCTCATAGTAGTTTTACGAGGGTGGTCCCATACGTACGCGGCCTGACCTAGAGATGGCGGTTTGAAAAATATCACTATATTAGAAAGTACACAATCTATAAAGCATATGTTTCAAGTTTGAAGACAGGACGTTGTTTAGTATTTGTTTGGCAGCCATCAATATTGAACGTTTTCAGTGAATTTGTAAAAATGGAGAAAATTGGTCATCGTTAAGTGATACAATACTTTTATTTGAAAGGCCACAGCCCAGCCGATATAAAAGCTGAACTGGATTCTACTTTGGGTGATTCCGCTCCTTCGTTTACAACAGTGGATTATTGGGTAGCATCGCAGTAGTCGACCAAATGTGGTGACGACTCCAGAAATGGTAAAGAAAATCCATAAAGCGGTACTGGATGATCGTTGACTGAAAGTGCGCGAGCTAGCAGACATAGTAAGCATTTCAAAAAATGCGGTACATCGCACATTATTTGAAAATTTGGACATGAGAAAGCTGTGTGCAAGATGGGTGCCGCGTTTGCTCACACTCGAGCAAAAAACAGTGCCGTGAAAATGTTTCAATTGAGTGTTTAGGCGAAGTTGCACAGCAACAAAGCAGAATTTTTGCGCCGTTTCATTACCATGAATGAAACATGGGTCCATTACTTCACACCCGAGACAAAAGAACAATCAAAATAATGGACTCAAAAGGGAGAACCGGCTCCAAAGAAAGCGAAGACTGTTTCATCTGCAGGCAAGGTTATGGTATCAGTTTTTTGGGATGCGCGTGGAATAATTTTCATTGACTGTCTTGAAAAATGAAAACTAACTATCAACGACGAGTATTATGCGAACTTATTGCAACGTTTGAGCGAAGAAATCAAGCAAAAACGTCCGCATTTGGCTAAGAAGAATCTGTTATTTCATCAAGACAATGCACCAGCTCACAAATCCGTTATTGCAATGGAGAAAATTAATGAATTGAAGTTTGAATTGCTACCTCATGCACCCTATTCGCCAGATTTAACCCCCTCGGATTATTTTCTGTTCCCAAACTTGAAAAAATGGCCCAGTGGTCGAAGATTTTCCAACGATGAAGAAGTGATATCGGCAGTTAATGGCTATTTTGAGGAGCAAGACAGCTGTTATTATAAATAGGGTATCAAACTTCTTGAACATCGCTGGAAAAAGTGTATAGAGCTGAAAGGAGATTATGTTGAAAAATAAATATATATCTTTCCAACATTTTTTTATTTTCTTTGTTGGGTCGAGTACTTTTGGGCCACCCTCGTAATAATGTTGATCGCAAGGAAGAGTATTACACACGTTTGTTCGCGATCAGTATTATTACGAGAAAATTTCTTTAATTATACTCGCCATTTACACACAAATATAGTGTGACATTGGACATTTACCGTTATTCTCTAGTTTCGGTAAGGGATCGTAGTAGAACACTCTCTTCATAAGCAAATCAACGACAAGGCGGCGCTAAATAGGTAGTGAAGTTTCTGGCTTCGGTGTCTACCTTTTCTCTAATTTTGTTCATCTCCAAATACTCATGGAGAATTCATCAAACGATCAGATTTAATTACTACAATGTTCCTGATAATTCTTTTATTCGACAACCGTGTCTTGCAACGGCTTCGATGGACATTTAAGATATCTTTCTACCTACAAATTCTCCACAAACACATAAATATAAACCGACAATTATAAAGATTTATTTGACTCGATAAAAAAATTTCAAAACACTGAATTGTTAGTGGAGTCAATGCGACATATACTCACTGCTATGTACTACAAGTGACAAAAAATATGTGTGTTGTAGAAAAGTTATAGAGAAAATTTGTGTTGGTGCGTGTATAAATCCGTTATTTATTTCTAAAGATTATTTTAATTATGCGTGTATTGCATCCGTAGATATCGAGTGGTTATTTTCTAAATATAAGCATGGCGTATGTTGCTTTCCGAAATAAATGTGGAAACTTATGTCATGTTGCTGACATTTTGTCAGTCTTATCCATTTTGCGCTAACCAACAACAGTTGTGAATAATGTAAGTGTATTAAACAAAACATAAGTAAAGTAAATAATGCATGCATCGTAAGGTCGCCCGTTTACTCGTACACTCGCCTTGTTACGATCCTAGCCCGCGGGAAAAATATACCAACTCTACTGATGGAGATTGATGTAGTGGGGCAAGAAACTCGTAATAATTTACTTGCCAAATTAACTGTTTTTCAAAGAATTATTATGGTAGTAATATAATCAAAGATTAAGAATAGTACTATATATTTTAAAGAGATATTAAAATAGAAATAGTACACATATTTGACATAATAAAAATTTTTCAAAATATTTTCTATTACTATCAGTATACATTTAGACTGCAAAAAGAATAATAGTTGGAAGATTATTTCCCAAAATTGCGTATTTTAAACAGCAACGTTTCATAATTTACAATTATATTCGAAGTATCGTTATTTCAATATAATCTTATGAAATGAACTTTCAACATTACAATCAACTTTCACGAAAATACCCGCATAAACTTGAAACAATCGGTCAATACAATATATCATTAATAAGTCGTTTGTTAAAATAAATGTAATCTAGATATTAAGTCAATTTAATAATGCTGATAATGTATAAAATAGATTTAGAACAAGGTCTATAAGACAACAATTACAAAATTACTGCCCGAAGTACTAAATAGATATATACATACGTTGTCTCTGCATATTTACAATTTATTATTTGGAGTGGTCTTGAATTGAAAAAAAAAATTCTTCGACTATGAATAAGGATCCGTTACTTTTCTATTAACAGTATGGTTTATTTTCAACAAGAAAGAACCAATAGGAAACAATACAACAGAATATGCAGGTCTATTTTAATAAAATAATGAATATCTTTGTGTTATATTCGGAAGTAATCGCAGATAATTGTGAGCCAAAACAACTGGATATTGTTGGATCATAAAAATTTTGCGTGAATATCCTCGATATCGCAAATTCTGTTCAAGGAGAAATGCATGCATATGTGTATATATATGTATGTATATAATTATGTATATATATATATGTGTGTGTGTGTGTGTGTGTGTGTAGGATTGTCCTAATTCAATGATCCTCTAGCTAAGTGGAGTCAGCTTGTAACAAACGATTAGACAGTAAAGACGTGTTATTAGATTATCAAGTCAAATATCAGACTTTCGCTTTGGTTACAGAATCAATCAACACCAACCGGAATTATTATCATTTACATTTTGAAATTGTCTATTATTCAATAAAATAATTTAAAACCAACGTATATATAACGGATGTTTTTTAAGAGCTTGAGAACTTTAAATGATAATACAAGACAGAAATGTTGTTGGAATGAAATTTTTTTTTATAATCTGGTAAATAATTTCATGGCATTTACTTTTTAAATATGATTTCGGGCATATGTCCGCCGCGGCTACGAGTTACATGGTCCATTCGATCAGTCCAATTTTTGACTACTTTTTCCAATAAATTTGGCTGTATGGCTTTAATGGTGGCTTGAATATTGGCTTCCAATGCTTCAATAGTTGCTGGATTATCGGCATAATTCAATAACTTAACATAGCCCCATAAAAAGTAATCCGGGGGCATTAAATCGCACGAAAGAGGGGGCCAGTGAACAGTACCACTTCTGGAAATAAAGTTGTCACCAAATTGATTTTGCAATAAATCGATTGTTAAGCGCGCTGTATGGCAAGTTGTGCCGTCTTGTTGGAACCAAATGTCATTGATATTTAGCTGATTAATTTTTGGAAACAAAGATTCAGACAGCATGGCTCGACAGCGCTCGCCATTCACAGTAACGGCAGCTCCTTCCTCATTTCGAAAGAAATAAAGATCGACAATGCCGCCAGCGTGTAAACCGCACCAAACAGTCAATTTTAATGCATGTAATGGTGATTCGTTAACGGATTGAGGATTGTATTCGCTCCAAATACGCCAATTTTGCTTATTGACGTAGATATTTAACCAGAAATGAGTTTCATCACTAAACACAATTCTTTGATAAAAATGCTCATTTTCGGCCAGTTTCAAATGAGCCCAATTAGCTGGCTTTAATTCTTGCACGACCTATATTTTATAGGCAGGTAAGTCAAGATCCTTACGTAAAATTTTCCACATAGTCGAAGGACAAAGGCCAACAAGTTCTTCAATACTTCGCGCTACAGCAGCAATATTCTCTTCGGTACGCCCATTTCTTTGTCTTGTTGATGGTTTTGAATCGAGAAGAGTAAAATTAGTGCGAAAACGATCAATGACTGCACGAATTGCTTGCTCACTAGGCCGATTATGTTGACCGTAAAATGGACGGAGTGCTCTATGACCTTCGCGAACAGATTTATTTTTTTCAAAGTAAATTTACACAACTTAGAAGCATTGTTCTGACGTTAAACGATTCATGATGACTTGCTAAACCTTACTGAACAGAAATGTCAACACAGTTTGACATTATCAGCTGTCAAACCATAGTTATCGATATCGATAGTTCTCATGCAGCTTAAAAAACATCCATTATATACATTATAAAAATATGCAACGACTTGAAGACCAATAACCACAGCTGCTCAACTGGAATACCATCCTTATCATGATAAGAACCACGAAGTGGTTCTTGCATAGAATACACAGTCTGTTTTAACACTCAATTTATAAGACTTCGTCTTTATTCAAAAACCTATTTTATTACGGTCTTAATGAAATTAGAAATAACTCTCAAGAATAAGAGTAAGAATACAACTGTTATTTAAAACTTTATTGCACAATACAATTTTAATAAACTCTAGTATATTTATCATATAAAGTCGTGCTTATTTTATTTTGAAGATAGCAAAGTAGTCACCAGCGACCACAAAAATATGGTTCGTAAATAACAATTACAAGTCAAATAGAACTCACAGTTACATCATCAAACGTAACTTCCCAAACTTTGCACTTTAAAATATTAATTGATAAACTGGGACTAGTACCCAGTTAGATATTCTATTAATGCAGTTTTGTAGTTATTGGTATTTTACTGAGAAATTTGGGTCATGCGAAAACATCAGTTTCTTCCATCCTGAAACTTTGCAAAAGAGAAGAAGCTCCATATTTCAAAATAGGACACATATAAGCTGTTTCTTTTATCATATCTATAATGTTTGTCAATAAAAATAATAATATAACACTGAAACGTCCATCAGAATATTAACTGGCTTAAATAGACTTTAATATCCGCTAAGCTAAGCTTCTGGTTATAGTGTAATAAAGATCGAACGTGGATAAACGTACAATTCTTCGAAACGTTAAATTAGTATTTGTATTTATTTCACTTAATTAATTAATTAATTAATTAAAGCAATAAAAGAAAGAGAACACCGTTTGCATTTTTGCTTATCGACGTCCCTATTATGGCACACGAGACTAAGAATATTTATATTTATGCGTCTTGTAAGTACTTCAGAAAATAGCCCTGTAAACTTAGATATCATTAAATTCTAACAATGTTACAACTTGTGAGGACAGATGAATAAAGTTAAGCAAAGACTAAAAAAAGTTTTTCATGCTGATGGCGAAACTCCTGGTACACCAAAATAATGTTGTTCGTAACCGTATATCTACATTTAGTTAGATGTAGTTTGAATAAATGGAACGTATAAAATCCAAGTGAATATAAATTTAGAGATTATAGAATATGGACGAATCAATATATTATCAATTATCATATCTTAATGCGTTGTTTATCATCTTTTGATTGTATATAGTTTTATGACTAGATATAACCGTTGTTACTATTAATAAAATTAAGGTTAAACGAATTTTATTTTTTCGAATTCTTTATTTGCTTTTTCTTAGTTTTTCGAATAGATTAATTACTAGGTTTCTCACGTTTTAAACTAATTTCTTACTAGACTTTTGCTTACTTTAATTTGCTATCGTTGTATAAACGAGATTTATACCAAGTGTACCGGAAAGTCATTATCGGTTTTTCTAACAGATGTCGCTAGGCTTAAGTATGCAATGTTATAATTTGAAACATATATTATTTTATTCTACTGACATCAAACTTCAAAGCCATACATGTTATACGATATTTTGCGAAAGTAAAACTGTCAAATTTAACCCTCTTTGAAAATGTCGAGTTTCGTGCCTGAGAAAGTGCATTTGCGGCACGCATTATTTTTCTTATTTAATCAAAAGAAAAAAGCCGCTGAAAGTCATCGTTTGCTGGTAGGAACTTACGGTGAGCATACAAAAAAACAAGACAAAGAACGTTCTGGTAGACCTAAAAAGTTTAAAGATGCGAAACTGCAGGAGTTATTGAATGAAGACCCAACACAAACTCAAAAACATTTTGCACAAGCGTTAAATGTGGCCCAAGAAGCGATTAGCGACCGATTATGGGCAACAGGAAAAATTAAAAAAATTGGGAAATGGGTGCCACATCAATTGAATGACAAGCGAATGGAAAATCGAGAAATCGAAAAATTGTCTGTGAAATGCTGTTTCAAAGGTATGATCGGAAGTCATTTCTACATCGAATAGTGACGGATGATGAAAAATGGATTTATTTCGAAAACCCTAGCCGCAAAAAATCATGGTTATCACCTGGCGAAACTGGCCGATCAACTCCAAGACCAAATCCTTTTGGTCGCAAGACAATGCTCTGTGTTTGGTGGGACCAGATTGGCATATTACGAACTGTTAAAGCCTGGTGAAACAGTTAATACTGATCGCTACCCACAACAAATTATCAATTTGGAACATTCATTGATAGGAAAGCATCCAGAATGTTCCGAAGACACGGTAAAGTGATTTTATAGCACAATAACGCACCGTTTCATACAGTAAAAGGAAGCGCTGAAAGCACTTGAATGAGACATAATATCGCACCCTTCGTACTCTTCAGACCTTGCCTCGTCCGACTATCACCATTTCGCATCAATGGGATACGCGTTTGCAGAGCAGCACTTTGCTAATTTCGAAGAAGTTAGAAAATAGCTCGATGAGTGATTTTGCTCAAAAGACAAACAGTTTTTTTGGGATGGCATCTATAAATTGCCTGAAAGATAGGCAAGATGTATAGAATCAAATGGCCAATACTATGAATAAATAAATTTTTCCATTTTCTTGAAAATTATGTAGTTTTCTTACAAAAAATCGGTAATGACTTTCCGGTACGTCTGATAAGTTTATTAACAATATGTCGGTGTTGGTATCTATCCAAATTCAAATTTTAAAATGATTTTAACTGTGTATTTAATAACAATCAGCAAAATGTATATACTGAGATATACGAAAAATTACATCGCTCTAACTTTTCCTGGAAATCCAATACAACTAAACAATAACTTAACGAAGTTGCATCGGTAAAATTGTGTTTTACACCAACTGCAACATTTACGAGTAATTGCATCATTTTTTCAGTGGCGCAGAGCACCGTGAGATAAACGTACTGCATAAAACCACCGTCGACTGTTATTAATAATGGTAAAAACAAAATTTCGAAACTTTTTGAATATAATTGCTTTGTGAATTAATTAAGCACTATTAAAGTAGCTTTGATCATAATTAGTGTAAAACAAATAACATCAAATGAGGGATATAATAGAAGCTTTCCCATTTTTGACTTGCCATCCTAAATAATTCTTGTATTTGTATTAATGATGCGCCTGAATTTGTCCCGTAAGGCATTTCAGTTGTAGAACAGCTACAAGATTATATAAGTTATTTATCTGTTCATTTAACAACAGTTCATACGCAAATGCAAAGTATATACGTATACATTATGTACCTTCGTATTATTTCGCCTAGGGATCTCCGTCTATCTTCAAAAGCGAATGGTTTTGAGAACGCGCTGTATCGATGTTTATTTTAATAATATTTTGATTTTATTATCATTAGCATTATTTTCGTTTTCAATCATTTATGTGGTAATTGTTTTATGTTTTTTTTTAATTAATTACCTCTTTTCCTAAAAGTTCAGTATATTCTATATCTATCGTTTTTTGATAACAAATATGTTTTATCAAAATATTTTTATAGTTTCAAACTAGTTCTATAGTTAAAAAGCAAATTTATTATTTTATACTTTTTCGTTATTTTATTATGTATTATGTATTAGGTTAGAAGATAGGTCTAAAAGTCTTGATACACTTTAATGTATTATACAATTAACGGAAACTGCTTAAGGTTGATATATAACCCCTTTCCACATTAATTTTAATATTCTGTATACGTAATTCGACAACTAAGCAGATAATTAAACAGCATCGTACCTGGAAAACTACGGGAAAAACTCGCACGAAGCAAATTCAGAAGTGTGCGTTTTGAGCCCCACTTAGAGTTTTAGATAAGATTAGTTTAGGTTTAGATAGCTAGTTATGCAGTAAGTTAAAATTAAGGTTAGGTTACATCCGGTGTAGTGCCACAGGCGGAGCACCGGTTTCTAGGACAAGTATTGTCAAATATTTAAGTTTTTCTAAATAAAGAGTGTGCGGTTTGGCTTTTAACAGTACAGATCGTGTACGGTTTCGTGTGAGTTTTTACCGTAGTTTTCCAGATACGACACTGTTTAATTATACTCTGATGATGACAAATTAGTTATCGAAATACGTATACAGAATATGAAAATTATTGTGAAAAGGAGTTATATATCAACCTTAAGTGATTAAATTAATTTACCACAAGCTCCATCAAAATTACCTAACAGAAGCTAATTAAAAATAAATAAATCGGCCGCGAAGCTTTCCTGATTAAAGTGATCTATAATGAACGAAACGGATAAATCCGTTATACTCAAAATGTAATGAAAATGGATAAGAATTTCCCCCCCTTAAGTCTCTTTTAAATTAAGTTTTTAATTAAAGTGGTTTTTCTTAAACGTCTTAGTTGATATCTAATTGATGACAATATGTAACTGAATTGTTAGTTTTACTGAGAAAACGCAACGAATAGAAGATAAACCCTTAGCAATCTCACTACAGTGATAATAACATTTCTAGGGTGCAGACCAATCCTGGAAAAGATTCATTTGGATATTACCACTTTCTACATATTTCTTTGTTCCTTGCTTTTCTTTCTGGTTGCTGATATTTAAGTTTCGCAAATCTTCACATATAGTTTTCAGTCATATTTTTTTGATTAGCTGCTTTTCCTTCCTCCCAATTCTTTTCTCCTCAATAACAATTTAGCCATTTTACATTATGACATTGTACTATATGTTCCAATCAACTAATCCCTTTATATCATACAATCGACTCCCTATATAAATCCATTAATTCCTACAAATAGTTCTTTCCTCCAACACGTAGTCCAGTTTCCTTTCTTCGTAAATTCTGCTGACAGGTTTCTTTGGCATACATATATCCAATGTGTTCTCGTCTCCCTCTTTAGTGTTCAAAGTTCTTTATTATACAGTACTATTGATTTAATAACTGCTCTGTAAACGTACTTTTTAGTATTCATGGATGCAATATTAGACTTAAAAATTTAAAGATCCTTTTATTTTCGTTCATAGGATGGTCATATGTATATTTCGATTCTTATTCCATTTCTATTATTTACGTTTACGAAAGACATTCTCATATTGCATTAGTTTTGCACCATTTATAAAGATCGTTACAGTCGTTAGAATTATGTATTTAATAATACCTGGACCATTTTATTCAGTTCGCTTAACATATTTAGCAATAGTCGATAAGCTGTTATTGTATTCAGTTGATATTTATGATTTAGTACGTTTTAAACAAGCTCCAAGTGCCGCTCAGACGATTGGTTTGAATCGAATTAATTTCATTTTTGTAGGAAGATCGTTTGCATGTACTTCCTTAATGTCTGTTACGGCTATAAAAAAGCTTAGACCCTCTACAATATAACGCGACGAAAATGCAAGGTGTGCGTACTTTTGTAAACGTACGTATTGTTATTTTCACCAACATCTTACGAACATCCATATAATCATACCAACACCCTTTCTAACGACCCAGTTTGTTAATACTTCGTTATTCGTATAATAAAATAAATATCTTAAAACCGAGACAGCGTTGTAAATATTTCAAACTTTTTTTGTCTGTTTCATGAATGAAATGATACTATTTTTTTATTCCGTAAACTAATTCCGGTTTAAATAGATCGCAGTAATGCAACATGTGTAAAATCTAAGTAACGTTACTTTAAGATTGTCCTAATATTAAACGAGTCCTGTTTCACATTTTTTAAAAACATATGTTAGTATAAATTCAAAAATTATTTGGAAATTTTGAAGAGGAATCACTCTATATATGTATATAATGTAGTAGTTCGAAATACGTTTAGAATACAACCGAAGCTACTGACTTTTATATTCTTTTCTTAAATACAAAAACTGGCATTTTGCTAATTACCCCGTCATTATCAAGACCTCATTTAAAGTCGTTGCTAGATGTTTTTTTCCCTTGGCCAGAAAGAAAAGAAACTCCAAAAAATCTGTTTTGCTCGATAGTTTTGGTGCTGGAGAGCGGTAAATTTGAGAGATGAGAGAATCCATTTCAATGTGTAACGTTTTAACGAATGAAACTGCAACACACGTTCGTATTTTCTCTGAAAATAAGGTTGCTTTGATGTGTAATGTAAAGAAATACTGCAGTAACATATACTGATTAAGCCTTTTTGAATCGATACAACTACATAGATAAATATAGTTCGAAAAAGAGTTTCCTGTATTTTTTATGGAGGAGACACAAAATGTATTTTGTGTAAATATTTTTAACAGTGTTCTAAATCCTTTTAATTTAAAATATTTTAATAAAAATAAAAAAACGTATTTAAACTTTCTTTTAATAATATATCTTAACTTACTTTTAAATTAATAGATATATGCGTTTTTGTAAGTAATCCAACCTCAAAGTACCTTCTTATAAAATAATAGTCGAAAAAATTAAGCCAATTGCTTCTGAACAGGTATATATGTATTTGTACATGCCAGTTGTAGAAACTCTGACCAATAATAGCCTTTTAATAGCTTCTTGGAAGACATAAAAATTCTTTATCGTATAATCATATAACATATAAAGGATGTAAACATTTTGTTAGAGCCGTTGATACTTTCAATAATAATTCCATTATGAGAAAAGTGCTGTTGGACGTATTAGAATTATAAGAACATATTATCTACTTTAACATAACAGTAAGAGTTATTGGAAACAAAGAAACGGTAAATAATAAGTATTCGAAAAATTTGAACACTGTTGAACGTTGAATTATATCTCGTAGTTAGTTAGTAAATTCTTATTTATCGCAAAGGTCGAAAGCCCTTAGTTTCTATTTGACTTATTTTTTGGATTCAATAAGCATCTTGTTTGTCTTTTACCTAAAAATAATAGATCTGCAACCCTTTTAGTCTTTTGGTAAAAATTTTTAATGTTTGATATTGTAGTATACTTCTTCAAATTCAGTAATTCAAAAGGAATTAGGACTATTGTAGTTTTGATGGAGCCTGTGGTTGATTAACTTAATCACTGAATAACAGTGTGCGTTTTGGCTTTCAACGATACGGTTCGTGGGCGGAATTTGTGTTCGTACGGGTATTTTGCCGTAGTTTTCCAGGTGCGACACTGTTTAATTATCAGCTGATGATGACAACTTATTTGTGGAAAGACGTATACAGAATACGAGAATTAATGTGGAAAGAGGTTATATATCAACTTCCAGTGATTAAATTAGGACTATATTCATTGCTGAGATAGACATACAAATATAATCATTTCAATCAAATTCCCTCAGAGCGCTCTGGAAGGGGCCGAGTTAACCAAAGCTAAGGGGTAAGATAACGCGTGGCTGTAGGGAAATGCAGTATTAAAGTTCATATGGGGCATCAGGGGTAACCCTCTTATACTTAGCCTTACTCGGTCACGTGGGGCTCTGATCAGACAGATTACTTTACTGTACTGCTCGTGAGAACAGTATGGAAAGCGTATAGTAAAAGCTCCAAAAAAGTAGAAAAGAACATGTGAGAGGTTCTGAAGCTGCAATATGAAAACTCTCCATGGCGAAAACAAACCAAGAAGACAAGAATAACTAGGTTCATCTAAAGCGGTGAGTGTCAACACAATGCAAAAGCTGTCACAGAAAAAATATTATGTAGACACTAAAAGAGTTGTAATCAAGTCCAACCTCAACAGGTACGTGCAAAGAAGACAAAGAACTCCAAAGATACATAAGGACTCAAATAGATCTGAATACATCGCATTAAAATATGTCTACTTCAAATAATCTTAATCGTAATACCAATCAGACAACCTATTTATTATAAAATTCATAGCCTCAGATTCTGTGGAATAGGATTGAATGATATTTCTAAAGACTTTCTGAAGAATATTTTTAATAGAGTTGATTTTACAACTCTAAACGAAAAAAAGAACCATACCGATGCCATAGTGTGATCAGCGACATATTCCCTTGTCCCAAATTATTTATTCCGAACGAAAAGAAAATTGCCACAGCAAAATACAGTCACACATTAAACACGAAATTTCAATATTCAAGTTAATGATTTTGTATCGGTTTACATCTGTATACAGACTGCTACTGTATTATCCATCGATTGAAAAGTTTTGCAGAAATCGTAATTTATTACAAGAAATTTAATAATAAACTGTCGTTTAAGTGCGAGGCTTTGTTGAAATTTCGAAAGGATTTCTGGGTCACTTATTAATACGAGGCAATATTCTAGTATTCGAAATTGTTTTGTAAAATCTAAAACGATCAGTCACTGTAATTTGTCAGAACTGGATATATCTTTAAAACTGATTATCTTCAGATCATATAGATTCAAAACGTATCAATTTTACTTAATTCGTTTTACAGGAAGTTATTTTACGCGATAGCTAATATTTTATTATTTAGTATTATTTCTAATATAGAGAATATATAATTTTAAACGATAATTCTTGTGTTATAATTACCACATATTTAAGATAAATTTTAATGGAGGCTATGGTTGATTAATTTAATCAATTAAGGTTAATATAACCCCTTTCCATAATAATTTTCATATTCTGTATACGTATTTCGGCAATTAAGTTGTCATCATCAGCAAATAATTAACCTCATTGTCGCACTTGGAACCACGGCAAAGTCCGCACAGAGACAAAGCCCATACTACACTTACACCGTCGAAAGCTAAACACACACAGATTTAAAAGTACAATATGCGGAGTGACAGGAAATGTCTCTATAGAAAGAAAACAGACATTATGTGGAATGAAAGCAGAACAAACATGGTGTGCAATGAAGTATGAGGAATGGTAAATTTCACAGTAAAATACGTTTTAGTTTTGATGAAGAAAGAAGAACAAATCCCTCACTTTGATCGAGAATTAAAAACACAACTTATAAAGTAACGGGAAATGTCTCCATGAAAATCTTTATTTATTCCTTTCGCCGATAAGACCATGACAAAGATTTTGAGTAGACTGTTTTCGTTAATTATTTCCCAAGTGAGGCATATAATTACAGGGAAAAATGTGGATTCTGTACCTAAAATTTGTGAAACAAATAAAGAAACAGTATAGTATTAATTCTGTCATATAGAAAATATAATTTTAAATGGTAATTCCTGTGTTATAATTACCACGTATTTAAGACAAATTTTAATGGAGACTGTGGTTGATTAAATTAATTAATTAAGGTTAATATAACCCCTTTCCACTATAATTTTCGTATTTCCACACTTAAGTTGTCATCATTAGTGCATAATTAATCACAGTGTCGTACCTTACACCATCGAAAGCCAAACACACCAATGTGTGTTTGGCTTCTGGGCTTAATTTCTTCAGCTATTGTTTTATAAGAAAGCCTAGGACCAGTTTTAATAACTACGATACTGTTGGACTGATTACTAACAAAAATATGCATATGTACTAATTTAAAGTAAAAGTCAAGCTATATTATAAAAAGAAAGCTTAAATATGTTCTTCGACGGTGTAAATCTAGTAGTGACTTTGTTTCTGTGCGGGTTTTGCCGTGCATCCGGTTGTGACACTGTGATTAATTATTTGCTGATGTTGGCAACTTAATCGTCGAAATACGCATACAGAATACGAAAATTATTGTGGGTAGTTGTCGAAATACGTACACAGAATACAAAAATTGTTGGGGAAAGGAGTTATATTAACCTTAATTGGTTAACTGCATATTTAATTGAAATTTTGATTTTTTTTGATATGTAAACATTGTTCACAAGCTTAATGATAAAAATTTACACTCTACTAACACAAACTTGTCTTATTCCGTGTTTAAGTAAGATTTTAGTTTACTTTTGATAGGAAAAATATACATTCGGTATAATATTCAGAAATGAAATGTTTATATCATGGAATGAGCAAGCCGTGGGTGTTCTCACTACATTGTTTAATAACTATAATCGGATTATTTCGATATCTCCACTTATATTTAGTATTACAACATGATTATTATAATATTGTTTCCACGTTTGGTAATTTTTTACTTTATAAGCTCCCAGATTTCAAATTAGTTTCATTACTTTGTCAGTGAAAATACTTTATGAAAGAATGTGTATTGTTATTTTGAAACAGACTACAGTTTATGTCTGTAAATTATTGCTACAAGCAGAAAATTTAGTTCGACAGTAGGCAAAGCTATGTTTATTTTTGTGTAAGAAAAGATGAGTTACGAAGAAATAAAAAAAAACTTATCAAGCAATGGAACGAATAGTTAAATAATTTGACGTAAATTAATCGATTTTATGGCAAAAACGTTTCAAAACAGAAAATTATGGTTGCAGATTTAAATTAATATTATAAATGAATGGATGCTTTATTGTCCTCAAAAACTGTGAAAAACTAAATGGTAACAGATTAATTCTAACATCAGTGAGCAGCGTTAAACAATGGTAGATTTAAAAGGTCAAATAGCTGTTAAAAAATAATTATTAGATCAACAATATGCGAAAAGAAAACTGTATATTAACTAGCATAAAATTTCATCAAGACTTAATTATAAATTGTAGATGAGTGAACAGGATGGCAATATCAAACACGTGTAAGATGTACAATTACGTGCAGAAAAGGAAAAAGAAAATATCCTTATTAAGGTCGTTTGATCTTTATCCTTCACCGAGCTCAATCGTCTCAATTGTGCAGAAAAGATAATTCATAGTCTTGTATATTAAGAAATAAATAAAGCACTTACCTTGTATCATCGCGCCTCCATCTTTAGGTTGAGTCCAGTGCAGTCTTATACTTTTGGCAGTGGTAAATTGAACGTCGAGAATGGGAGCGCTTGGTGGCAATAGAACAATTAGTGTGTATGTAATTTCATCTTCGCCGAATAAATTTTTAGCCGAACAAGTATAATTTCCACCAAGGGAATAGTCTACGCCTGTAAATTAAAATTAAAATACTATTTCTTTTAAAAAATAGTTGACAAATTTATTAAACATTATGAATTACGAACTGAAGCTCGCATGCATTTTTGTAAATTAAAAACATACTGTAGATGTTCAAATGTCCATCAGATGTGACCTCGTAATAATTGCTGAATGTTATTGGTCGTTCTCTATGAATCCATCTAGTTCGCGGTGTTGGATTTCCAACTGCTAAGCAAGACAGTATTACTTTGGTCTTGATAGCTTTTTGCAGAACTTGACTAAAAGAAGCAATCCTCGACGGAGCTCTGGACTTAGGTGCCTGGCTAACTATAGACGTCGGTTCACCTTCTCCTATGCCGGTAGTGGCAGATACCCAAAATTCGTATAATTTCTCCTCAACTAAATTTCGCACTTCAAACGTTAAACCATAAGTGTGAACAGTGTCTTCTGTTCTTAGCGTATAGCTAATATGTTTACCGACTCTTCCAGCTTCTCTGGCGTATATCGTATATTGAGTTATGCGACCATTAGGTTTATTTGGTGGCAACCAAGACACTAGTATTGATTCACCAGTTAGTGCTGCTGCTTTTATGTTAGCAGGTGGTCCTGGTACTAAATAAATAAGAAATACAAAAAACTACATATTGTACTAGTAGTGTTTATAATTTTGGAAGTGATATGCGCGAATATATTTTATGCAATAAATAATATGTAATAACATCCAAGGCTTTTAATCTCACAATGTCCAATAATATTTCAATAATAATTTTTAAAGATTAGTTGTCTAATAAGTCATCTACACTTGTGAGAAAAAATTAAGAGATCTTTTCGTGGTTAAGATGCGTTCTGCATAGTACATTTTTTCAAACAAACTCCAGATTAAGGTCCATATATTATATTCGTAAATTATAACTAAACCCAAACTTATCAAAGAGAAAACACATAAAATGCCATGACAAATTGGAACTGACATACGAGGGTGGCCTGAAAAGTTTCCGACCTCAACGTGAAGATGGCAGCACTCATCAATAAAAGCTAGGGAATGTAGTTGTGTATCTATTGCCAGGTACTCAAGTTTCAGCCATTTTGGACGCGCAGTTGTTATTTGACAGTCGTTTGAGTGAGTCGATGTGAGTGTCGAGTATCGAGCTGTCATTAAATATTTGTTTTTGAAAGGCAATACGCCGTAGGAGACGCGAAGACTCTGCACCATTATCTACCACAATGACATTTTGGGCAGCTGAATTTAATCGCGGCCGTAAGAGCTTGAGAGACGATGAACGTTCGAGGCGTCCAAAAACTGCAACTACTGACGATGACATCGCTAAAGCTCACCAATTGGTGCTAGACGACCGTCGAATTAAAGTGAGAGAGATAGCAAATGCTATGAATATGTCAAAAGAACGTATTTGTCACATGTTAAATCAAGATTTAGGCATGAGAAAGCTGTCTGCGCCTTGGGTGCCGCGTTTGCTAATATTAGACGAAAAACGTGTTCGAACAACATTTTCAACGCTCTGTTGACGCAGTTTAGGCGCAATAAATCCGAGTTTTGGCGCCGATTAATTACTGTAGATGAAACACCATTATACGCCTGGAACAAAATACAGTCAATACCGTGGACTGTAAAGGGGAACCGGCTCCAAAAAAGCAAAAACTGTTTTTGGGATAGTCATGGAATTATTTTAATCGATTATCTTCAAAAAGGAAAAACTATTACAGGAGCATACTACGCATCATTACTTGACAAGCTGAAGGCAGAAATCGTGGAGAAACAGCCACATTTGCAATAGTAAATCCTGTTTCACCAATGCAACGCGCCGTCTCACACCATGGCGAAAATCCACGAATTACGGTTTGAACTGCTTGACCATTCACCTTACTCGCCAGATCTAGCCCTAAGCGACTTCTTTTTGTTCCCTCATCTAAAAATTGCGCTCGGAAGACAGAGATTTTCGTCAAATGAGGAGGCAATCACCTTCGTGAACAACTATTTTACAGAGGAAAACGCCGGACGGGCTAAAGAGATGGGAGCACGCTGGGAGAAGTGTGTAGAGTTACAAGGAGACTATGTAGAAAAATAAATATAGATTTTAAGAAAAAATGTCTTGCATTTTTGTTAGGCCGGAAACTTTTCAGACCACGCTCGTAATGAACAAAATTAGCTAGTAAATTTGAGAAAAAACCTTCTTAAAATTTTTACTTCAATCCATAGTATGTATTCAGATTTTTGATAATGTAAATAAAATATTTAAAAATTTCCAAATTAACAGAGTTTGTATAGGTAAAAAAAGTAGCAGCATTTGAATCTTAATATGTTTTTAAACAATTGCTATTTAAAAAAATATTAATATTTATGTTTCCTTGTCTTAATTTCTTATTCTCTCTGTTTCGTGGAACTTCATTATTAAATATTTTTAATTTATACACGTCAGTTTTACAGCGAAATGCAAATTTTGTGTCAGTCAGTAGCTATATATACATCTATATATATGTATATAGCCAGTGTTTTTCCTGAAAGCTAAACAACCCTTGAAAGTAATATATATTTCCATTAATTTTGCTGTCTGAGCGTTAAAGAAGTGGTACGTTTCATAAGGGCAAAAAGTTGCGTTTTTGGTTTTGGTTAATGTGATAAAAAATGATTTTTTTTAAACTGACGTCTGTCTACAAGTGTTTAGAGTGATTGTTTATTGTGAGATTAAGCAACCATTGCGTGTTATGTATTTTGTCGGTAATATAAACAGTACAACGTCGGAGATATTTCATTATTTAGACAAATATCAATTCTATTTTGCTATTTGTTCTTTATACATTTTTTTTATACTTAGTCTCGTATTAAATACGAAATAAATTGAATAGAATGAATATTTTTATATTTTTAAAGGCATTTCCCGTTATAAAGGCAATATTGGTAATTTCTTTTTAAAATTAACTTCGGAACAGTCCATATTCTCCGGGTAATCTTTTAGCTTTAAACATTAAATTTTAATCTCCATGCACATTTTTAAATATTCATTTTGCGCGCGGACGGCTCTGCCGTGATAGATGGTGATAAAAATAGATTGTGCTTGTCAGATCCTCTTCCCTTTTAAATTATTAACAAGGCTTGTTGAAGTTTAAATGCAACCGTATAAATTATTTTAGATTTTACTGTTTGATTTACCCGGTCAATCCTCTACATATACGTCGTGCCATTATACCATTCCCTCTCAAATTATGCTTTGGATATAAAACTTTTACACATAATAAATGTTCGAATCGATTTCGTTTCATTTTGAATAGATATATTAAGTTACAAAAAGAAGATAGTAATGATTTAAAAATAAATAAATAAAATTTTAAATAAGAATAATTTAAATAAAAATGAACTGTATCTATTGGGAATTCATTACCAATATAAAGTAAGAAAGCTTTCCTTGGGATCACATTAAAGATTTCCTTTGCTATATTTTTGCTGCTTCAGTTCATTCATTTAGCAGTAGTAAAGGGTAATTTCTTGATGTTCGAATGAAGTATGGTTTATTAGAAATCTCGAGATGTGTGAAGTTAAGTAATTGGGAATTGGGAGAATTGAGAACAGAGACAATCTTTGCGACGTGTTAGGTATGTTATAATAAATTGTTTCAAAATTGGAAATGAAAATCTAAGTTGATATCTCGAAAATAAGGAAATCTAATTTTCATGAAAAATCACGGATAAGTTGAAAAAGAAGGAAATTGAAGACGCCGGTATTGGTGCAGGTAAATACATATTTCCAGTATAATTTCTTTTTGTGCCAATAAATATTTCGGCTAATTCATTTTTTCTACAACCTTTTCCCAAGAAGAAACCGAGTAGTAGTACCACTCACTGTATTTTTTTTTTGTTGTGAAGAGCTGCAAACTTTACCAATAACAAACGGACGTAAAATAAGTTGTTACCAGTAACTAAGCTATCATATTTCGAATCTCTTCTTATGCATTACACAGATAACGGCCAATAAGAATGGCAAGTCTATTGCATTAACCAGTGGGATTGCCTACCTCTTTTCTTGGAGTGCTATTTTTAAACTATTGACAATACCTCTCCGAATTTAGCTTTTCGTTCGATTTCAACAGCTCAAATGTGTTGGTCCTCTAATGTCCCACTATATACACAACATTCTCTTACTCAGGCTCAACTTGGGTTTAGAGGTGAAGGGGATAGGATTTCTGGATTCACGATATGCCCTTACGATGCTTTCATAGGTAATCCACTGTTCATCCCCAGTTATCATCCGGTCTAACAAGGATTCGATTTTATTCTGCGCAAGCAGAAATATGCATATGACGACTTAATCATTTAAATTCTTCTCACGTAACTCATATGGCGCCCATCTCGAATTGATTCGAAATGATTTGTTGAGCTGAATCAAGCCTATGCGCAACCTCTGATGTTATCAAAAAAGGATTTTGCTCTAACATAATCTTGACAGTATCGTCGTCGATCTAAGATAGTCGTGGGATATCGGAAAACTAGAAATCACTTATTTGAAATTTTTCGATCAATCATCTGTATGTTCCATCAGAAACTGTATCTTCACCAAACACTTTCGATAAATTTCTACACACTCCTTGTTGGAATTCGTACAAAATACAGTGGCGTAAATGAACTTCATCAGTAGTCATGGGTACACGATCGCGTCTCACTTAATACTAACATGAATAATCTTCGTTTTAGTTTATTTGCTAGGTCAGTATGTATACATTCAATGATAAAAATAGAGAGCCAAATATGTGTTAAATGAATATACGCATACTTGTTGAAACTTATTGTAAACGAAACGGACAGAACTTCCCGATACACCTAATATAATAAAAGTTTAGCCCATTATGATTTTGATATACAATTACTATATTACCTGGAGAATTGAACTTTCCCTTGACCCTAAAATTGAAAATTTAAGAAGTTATTTAATATAGACCTAATTAGGAATTTTGTATTGTATTTATTGTGCTTTTTGAATTATATCTACATATGTATATTAAAAGAAATTCATTACAATAAACAAAATTATAAACTTTAAGATAAAAAAATAAGACTCTTACATAATGATGTTATAAATAATATTACAAAAACATTGATGTTTAAATAATATTGGAATATAACACAATCGAGACGTCACATAACATCGGCTAAAGTTTTATTTTTTATCCTAAAAGCTCATAATCCTCTTCAATGAACAGCAAAGTTTTCTTTAATATCTAAATTGAATTGAGCTTGAAAATACGCCAAAATATAGAATATTATATGAAACATATTTACGTTAAGAGATATATCCAAATATAATTCCTATAGTGATTGAAATATGATATGACATATGTATTAGTCATGTAAGGAAATTATAATAAATATTTTTTCAATAATTACCGTCCTCTTCTGTGGTACAAAACAGTGGAGAACTGATAACTCCGTCCCCAGCTCCGGTATAAGCTAATATCTTGATTGAATAATTCGTATATTTGTATAAACCATGTAGATATGTTTCGGTGCTAGGGGTCCTTTTAACTTCGCCGGACGACCCTATTTCGACTAAAATAAATTAACGTTAACCGTTAAATGTAATAAACATTAATAATATTTCAATTACTGTTGTCTAGTAATATCGGTCTGTAATAGATTTTATATCCTTGTATAATCCCGCCGTGCTGGGCCAGAGGCGGTGGGGACCATAAAACTTTCATACTTTGCGAGGAAATTAGCGAACAGGTTATATCCTGCGGTGGCGCTTCGGGAACACCTTCTTTTGTAACACCCAATATTGTCGGTGATTGAGGTCCAACAGATATACTGTTAAAAGCACGTATAGTAATATCATAACGGGTAAACTTCCGAAGGCCTGTTAATTGTACTTTGGTGGTTGCCCACCCTTTCACTGTTAAAGTCTTTGTGTTATTAGATAATTTACCCTGTTCGTTCCATGACACTATATAACCAAGCAATTCGCCGTTCCAACTTTCCCTAGGTGGTACCTGCCATGATAAAAACAGTTCACCCGCACCGACGGCATCAATACGCACATCACGGGGTGGTTCTGATGGCTCTTCTTCTTGAGTTTTAACAACAACATCCTCCGTAAATGAACTCTGATCGATACTGTTCACAGCTAACATCCTAATTTTATATGCAGTGGCAGGGAGTAGGCCCCCTATTATTGCAGCTTCTCGAGGATTATCGTCACTGGAATATTCAAACTTGACGTGGATTACAAATATAATATGGAATGGAAAAAACGCGTACTGGAAGCATTCTCGAAAATATTGTCGCAAAATTAAACACTTGGAAAAATTTTCAAATCAAAATCATTATGTAGAATTACTAATAAAATTATTACAAACTAAAGTACAGATAATATCATCGCATTAGAAATATAGAACTTGATTTAATACTAACTAGATTGTCATGGAATTACCAAAATCGAATAGCGACAAATTACACACTATTTATAGGAAATTTTAAATTTTTAGGAAATCGATATAGACTTATATTTTCTTTAAAGTTTAAAATGAAAAATCAAAATGTTAACACTGTTAATGTTGACAACTGAACAGAAGAATTGTTCTATTTTTTTAACCGAAATAATTTCTCCTTTAAAAATGAACCTCGTACATATGTATGAAGATATTAAACGTGAAGTGTACGACTTATAATTTCAAACTTTAACTTGTGTGTTGATTATATATTATTATCTATTTTTATAATACAATCAACAATATTGACTAAATAATCAAATATTTTTGTAGATTAGTTTATTATTTCGACCAAAAATATTCAATTCAATTTTAAATTGTAGATTGAATAAAACTTTGCCATACTAAAGATTTTCTTTCATTTATCCAAAGCGTTTGAAAAATTGTCGATTTCTAATTTATTTAAGTAGTTTCGATGTGAAATAAGACAATCTAACCTATTTGTCGTACTGATAGCGGGTAAAGTTAAGTTTTGCGTCCCAGCATTCTCCCAATCAGCGTGCTCTATACCCAATGGTTGGTATTGCACTAAATAACCGAGTATAGGACTATTCCCGTCGAAGGATCTTCTCCAGGCTAATCTAACTGAACGACTCGAGATCTCGACTACCTCCAGGAACCCTGGTGGATCCGGTCTCTCTTGTACCGCAAGATTGATGATATGTTCACTACGGCCGTAGGCGTTTTCAGCTTGACATTTGTACACTCCGGAATCCTCTCTGTCAGATCGATTGATAGTCACCTGAGACTTCTCTTCATTATCACTCTTTGTCTCCTTCACTGTTATTCTGTAATTGACATCGTCTGTTGTTTTAAAAGGAATTTTTTCATTGAACAGATGCTCGGTCGCGGAGTAAAAAAGAAGAGTCATTTTAACAAATACTTGCGGATCATGTTTTTAAATTTGAGCATTTCTGTCTCATCATGAGGGAAAACTTATCGACAGCTTCTTATCAAGTGTCGCCATCGATGACGTTCTCCTCTCATTTTTATAATATTAAATGTGTTTTCGCGGACGAAAACAAATTTATATTAACAAGAGAATGTCGATAGCTAATACGTTCCAATAATTATTCAACTTATACGTTTTATAAGGGTCTTATTACATTAAGAGGGAGCGAAAACCTCTGTCGATGAAGAACAATTTTTTCGTTAACCTTTCTCTCACAAAACTCTAGAACATTAAAAATATATTTTTAGTACTCGAATACATTTAAAGCTAAACTAAAACTTCCGAAATATTAATTTAGAAAAATGAGTATAGTGAATAAAATTAAATTATTAACACATAACCCGCGGGGGTTGTACATTCTTGGACATTTTTCTCAATAATTTTTATTTATTACACCATACACAATCGCGCGCAAAGAACAAGATATACTATTTACATTTAATTTAATAATATAGAAAAAAATACCATTGTTTTATTATTTACTTTGCACGCTGAGATACCGACGATCCTAATGTCGTAATGTGCATCGGTTGCATCAACAAAATAATATATCTACTGGTACTGTTATATGGACATTATATGTTAGCTCATAACAAAAAGGCCAGAAAAAATAGTGCAAACAGTGGAAAGAAAATACCGTAGACAAGTATTAGAAATGAGAAAAATTAGCAAAAAAGAATTAGGATAGTCAGGGTATAATAAAAATGGAAGGAAATAGACAGATGATAAATAGGTGAACAGCGAAGCTTATACAAAGAAATAGAAGAGGGGGGGAAATAGAAAACGGAATAGATTCTGATTCTATGCGGGATATATTAAATGAGCACAGTACCATTTCAGATTTAGGAAATTACCCTATTATATGATTGCTTTTCTGTATGAAGTACTTAAGTGCAAAATACGTATTTTACACACGATCTTCCGGTTTTAATATGTTTTTGCCACATTTTCGGTAGAATAGTGGTATATTTAACACTGTAAGAAATTCTGCTATTCATCACAGACTTGCGATATCGATTTTTTGCTTCTACTATAACACAGTTTAGGAAATTGTTTTTACCTGTAATTATTCATGTCCAAGCGATTACTATTATGAATCCACAAGACTTCAATAGGTGTATCGCCAAAGACATGACAAGTTAGTATTACCGGTGATCCTCTCTTCGTCGAAATATTTCTCATTTGTGTATTAAATCTCACGGGCTCTAGAATTATGAGAAAAGCGGAAATACCGCATTTATTTATTATTTTTTAATATATACCGTTGACGTCTAAGTAAATAACTTTCCCTAATCCCGATCCAATTCCATTTGTTGCTCTGCAAAGGTATTGACCTTCTTCTTGAGGACTGATCGATTCGAACCATAACGATCCATTCGCTAATAATATTGTATGACCATGTTGACTCAGTATGGGTTGAAAATCCTTCGATGATTTGCCTGTTGCCAAATTATTGGAATGCGGATGTAGTATTCATTAAAAATGTAATAAGAAATTAATGAACGACACAATAAGTGATTTTTATTGAGGACAATTGTATATATTATTAATTATAAATTGTATACTGAGTTTTTTTTATTACTGGGAAATAAAATAATTTTCCATTTTTCACATTTTATCCCGTTTTGTTCTGGTTAGATAAAATTTGTAAAATAAAGGGAACGTAAAAAAGGAAAGCATAAAAATACGAATTCCAAGTACGTGCTCCGTTACAAAAGCGATAAAAATAGAGTCCGCGAGTTTATGATTTAAGATTGTCTGTCACCTTGTCCTTTAAGCCACGTTATCTGCGGACGAGGGAATCCCTTCGCCGAACAGTCGACCAGAACGGAATTCCCCAAAAGAGTGGAAATATCTTGGGGTTCTACGATCCATTGCGGTGCAACTATCAGAACAAAAACAAAAGTGCGTAACCCTCATGAAGAATTTACCGAATGCGGCTGTACTACGCACCTTTAACCATCAAGTTAGCCGTATAATTTGCTCTTGCTGCCGCATTGCTGGCCACACAGGTGTAGGCACCGCTGTGCTTTGACGAAACCTCTTTAAATATTAACATGCTGTAAAATTCGGCTGCTCGTTCTTCCACCTATCCCAATCGTGTACACATGCGAGGAATAAATGTATTTATTATTTATGTGCGTCATACATTGCATATATATATATATATATATAGCATATTATATGTAATATTTATATATATATATATATATATACGTGTATATAACATCCAGATAAAATTTTAATATTTAAAACTCACTAAATTTTCGAAATACATATGTTACTTGGGTACGAATGAATAAAACGAATCTCTAGATGGAAATTCCCATATTTTTACTTAAGGTAATCACATTTCGTACACAGTAGAGACAAAATTTTTGTAAGATCTTGATTAGATAAATTTCAATCGTCTCACGTTTTTTAACAACTATATATGTTGTGCTGTTCTTCTTATTTATATTTTAAAAAAACACTCGGAAAGTACAAGGATGTTAACACAATTTTATAAACAGAAATATACTTTTATATTTATTATTTAAGAGCATTTTCGTCGTCCAAATAAGGCCATTTTAACCGTAGGTCGTCATTTTCCTTGCTATTATCAATAAGAAATAACCTTAACAGAACTCCATCTTAAACTTGTTGAGTTTTAAATTGAAACAAATCGTTAATATTTATTAAACCGATCTAGTTCTCCTGGGATTTTTTTCTTTAGGAGATGGCATTTTTTTAGCATGACATGCTTTAATTAGGTTACCGTACATTACAAATTAGACAGTATTTAACATTTAAACGAAGACTTGCATCGATTGTATGTATTTTGCAAAGGCGACGTACTATCAAAATGAAGAGAATAATTTTTTTGTTCAGGAAATATGTAAAGCCAAAAGGGCTTATCATGGAGTATACGTTATGTATGGTGTCTCAACCAATAATACTATACGTACTGGTCATCCAACCATGATCGACAATGACATTGGCTTAAAGTTGAACTTAACGCGAGTGATTTTGCAACGTCTTTAAATCAATTAAGCATTTGTAAAAATGGAATGGTGTGAAAAAAATTGTTTATATCTCCTACCAATTGTTCAAAAAAAGCTTCTTGAACCAGACTATAATATTTAAATCTCTTATAAAATGGAATTCATTTCAGCTATTTTTGTAAATGGGTAATCACGAAGATCTAACAATGAATGATTTACAATAACATTTACGGGAAGCTATTGCATGCGCTCCTGGCGAACGAACCACTCATTTGTTAAGCTGTATTCTCAGTTGAGTGTTTTGCGCGATTATATTGAGTTGTACGAGTTGCTCCCGCGTATTCAAATTATCGATTCAAATAAGTATTGTTGTCAAGTAGACAAATCGAAACAACATTCTGCCTTGGCAACCAATAAAATATAAATAAGACGTAATACAACCATCAGGTTATTACTTATTCCGGTTGCTTCAAAATTATCTGAACTGTAAAAGGTTCAACTCAATAAACGACATTGAATTATTACTACTACTATTATAATTGCATTAGATTAAATAAATGGCTTAAGTACATTAAGTTCATATTTCGTGTTAATGCAAAGAAACTGCAAAATTTATCCCATAATCCAATGTGGATCAAAATGTAGTTCATTTTTTTTCAACGACACAAGCGAAGTGTGAAAATGGACATTATGCTGTAGAAAGTATTGCGTCCTATAGTTAATCTGAAAGGAATGTATAATATTCGCCTGTCATCGTTTAAGCCTTTTTTAATATAATCGACAAGAAGAATCTCATTGGTCTTAAAAGACAGTAGCCATAACATTTCCGGTTGAGTGTATCGTCTTCATCTTTTTCATAGTAGTACCAGCCTCGGTTCGTTGTTTCGATCGTTGTTTCATTCATTAAATTTTATCAACCGGTAT
Organism: Dermolepida albohirtum; assembly: GCA_031893035.1. Taxonomy (NCBI): domain Eukaryota; kingdom Metazoa; phylum Arthropoda; class Insecta; order Coleoptera; family Scarabaeidae; genus Dermolepida; species Dermolepida albohirtum. The sequence goes on from JAVIWB010000373.1 coordinate 75,489, forward strand.
TATTCGCTTCCCAAAGTCTTTCAGATAATGTCTTAACTTTCCTAAGTTGAGGGTTGAAATGCATTCTCGTTCACGTTTGTGGTCTATAGTCAGCAAATCAGTACCCGTCTTGCACATAATTTTTTCATAGTCAATTTATTACGCAAAATTTAAACCACTGATCCATATGAAATGAGATTCTGATACTACGCGTTATTTTATTCAATGATCATCTAGCACCATATCACTTACATTTTTCTAATAATTTCTGGAGTACACCGTCTTTTGGGCATCGACTGCATCGTTGATAAAATATACTGGCCTGGACACGTTTAAACTCAATAATACATCGTTTTATGATTGCAATCGGTAGAGATTAGTCCTCTTGACCAAACTCCAGCTCAGCTTTGATTTCATCGTTTGGTTTTTTCTTTTAAAATAAGAACTTAATCACTGAATTGTATTCCACTCTTTCCACGTTTCAAAACAAACTGCTAAAAACAGTTAACCTTTTATTCAAATAACAAGCACCTAGTGTCTTCACTATCATAATAAACACAAATTTTGACAGCTACGTTTTGAAAGGTTGCCAGCTTGAAGAACAAATAAGATATTTTATTAGTGATTTCCTCTTTCGTCAGATTCACGAATTATTGATCGTAGATACATTTCACTGCGTACCATATATAATATTACCTGTTTTCCAACTCTAGATATCACAATTCTATATTAAATATAAAAATTAAAGGTTTTGAAAACAATAATTCTAAGGAATATATTTGATATATGAATTTGAATAATTTTTTTTAATATAAATTTTCTTGTATAAATATTTTGATATATGTACATACATATCTTATCATTATAAAAATACCTGTAAATTAGCTGATATTGGTATGTCATCTTTATACCACGTAAAATGTATCGGCATGTCACCAGATGTAACGTAACAAGTGACCTGCGCTCGTCCACCTTCTTGCAAACTAGTTGGAAATGAGAAAGGTTCTAATATTGGTGGGCTGTGAACAATTAATTGTATATTGCGATGTACAACGTCACCATTACGTCCGGTAACGAAGCACGTATATATATCGGAGTCCACCGAAGGATCTAATCTGAGAATTGTTAAAGAGCCGCGTTCCTCCAAACGGTGTCTTAAATCAATCGGTAGATCCTGTCCCTGCCGTTTCCATCGTACAGATCCTATGGGGTACCCTGAATAAGGGCAATGTAAAGTAACATCTGAACCAGCTACCGCTTTAACGGGTCCAATGGCGCGAATTAAAAGAGGTCCTGCGTCAAAGTTTATTAAAACTAGCCCTTGACGTTAATGAATAAAACATTACCGTAAATATTGAGTCTCGCCGCGTGCTCGGCAGATCCCAACGAGTTAGTAGCTCTACAGCTATATAACCCGCCGTCTTCGACTCTGACGCTTGATATATTTAAGTGACTTACAACATCGCCCGCCTGATCCACGTACTGTCCTATAGTGAACCTAACATATCGTATAGCACGGGTATATTTTATATGTAACGAAATGTTATATATTCCCTTACCTATGGTCTAAATTCATGTCTGAGACGGATTCGCTGTCTAACATCCATCGAAATTGGGGAGGCGGAGAACCTGTTGCTGAACAACGCAGCGACACCTGTGGTCCAGGTCGTAATGCTTGTTCAATAAATGTATATTGAAGTTCCGGTACCGTATCTAAGAGGATGATATTTAATTCATTTATCGGAATGCACTATTAAATTTTTCATATTATATACTCTCAAAAAGAAGATTTTCTCTTTCTTTTTATATTCCAATAAAAACGAAGATTTCTCGCAAACAAGTAAATATATAAACGCGTGTTATTTGTTTTGTCTGAATATACAGGGACGTGTAAAAGAAGTGCACTTGTACACATTTTTGCTTTTATTTCGCATTCATTGTCAGCCTCGTGTTCCATTCACAATAAACACCATTTGTTTGATTTTATGAACTATTTATAATGACCCCGGTGATTTTATGCAGCTTATCGAGCTTGTTAAAGTTTTGGAAAGTGTAGTACTTATTTTGCACACCTCTGTATGACGTTCTATAATTATAATCAATTATGGATTTTTACTAATATATTTATTATTTGCAAGCACTTCTGTCTTATATGTACACAGTCTATGGCAAAGAAAACGGAACTTTTTTAAAATAGTAATTTTTAGTGGCGCAGTCTATTAAAAAAAATATGCGTCGGTAAGGTGAGCTTTCTCAGTCCCAAATGCTTTGTGCAATACCATACAAGCTAACTGATGATCAAAAATTGCTCCGGATTCAACATTGTTCAGACTCGATTAAAGGCTCAAAAAAGGACGAAAACTTCAGATATTCTATTTTAACTGGCGACGAGACGTGGCGTTTTCAATATGATCCAGAGATCAAGCATCAAAGCTCTGAATGGAAGCATCCAAGCGAAGAAAGACCGAAAAAAGCCGTTTGGAGAAGTCAAAAGTAAAGACAAGGCTGATTTGTTTTTGTGATTCAAAAGGCATAGTGCACAAAGAGTTTGTACCAATTAGTCAAACAGTCAGTGATGTATATTATCTTGGTATTATGAAGCGTCTTTTGGCGAGTATTCGTCGTCTGCGCCCTCAATATTGTGAAAATGGTAGCTGGCGCTTGTAACATGATAATGCACCATCTCATCGCTCGACGCTTACCACTGATTTTCTAAGTACAAATGACATTTTAACCATCAATTATTCACCATATTCACCGGATTTGGTCCCCTGTGAGTTCTATCTTTTCTCCAAACTACATCTATCGATGACAGGACAGCGTTATGCCAACATCGAAGACATTAAAGAGGCGTCGACAGCGATCTTGAAGAACATCTCTAAAGATGAACTTAAAAAATCATTAAACATGTTAATTGACCGTACAAAACGTTGTATTGAAGCCGAAGGCGACTACTTTGAATAAAATAAATGAATTTTACCAAAATAGTAACCTTTTGTTTTTGTTTTAAAAAAGTTTCGTTTTCTCTTAGACAGACTGTGTATATATAGTAGTCGTGAATAAAATTCCTATTAATATTCTGTTTTCAAAACTTGAAATAACTCTTCAAATTACGAATCAGATTATTCTTCAAATTTAAGATTTTCGAAATGTACATGTGATACACAAATTCATGTGAAACATATTTTTAATACAATTTTCTTGCCCTCTTTGGACTTTCTTTGTTTTATATTCAACCTGCTTAATAGTTGTTTTGATATGAAACTTTTTTGTTCATATTTGTAATTCACCGACAGGGACACACAATCTTATGTTGTTTCTTCAAGCCAACTTATGATATTCATATTTATATATGTTTATAGATACGTTTTAAATATTTATTACAGTCATTGTCAAATTATAAAAAATATATATGAAAGTTTCGTCAAGTGAAATTTCAAAAACGCTTCTAGATAGATAGACGCATAAATATTGATTTTGTTTACTATAGGCATAACATGCATTTGTGAAACAATATCGATATAATGAGTAGGTCACTAGACTATAATCTGGTGAACTGAATTCGATGCTTCGTCCATACGGGGGTATAATAAGCAGTCAGTACACGTTACCACTTCAATGTACTGTATAATTCAAATTGTAGATATATCTTATTATAACTTTATAGTCCTTCAAAACATGTTATGGTAGATTATTTTTGAAAGTTGCCTTTGCAATTATCAAGTCAAGAAAACAGTATAAGCTTCAATTTAACATATTTTCGACAGATTATTCATTTGTTGAAATGATTTTTTGGAAAATTTAATATTTTCTTAACCATTATTCTTTAGAAAAAATTATAGTCTTCTGCAGAACTACAAATCCCATTCACATAACTAATAAAATCTAACCCTGAGCGACTAAATAGTAAATCATGTTTTTTTATATTGGAGTAATGAATTCTTTTCATTCTAATTTGTTTCACTTTATTTATTTACCTCTGCTCTCTAGTTTCGTAACGGTTTTACGAGGGTAGTTTGACAAGTAGTGAGAATGGAAAAGAAAAACGAATTTTTTAAATACAAAATAATTTTTATTTCTCAATATATTCTCCTAAAAGAGCAATACATTTATTCCAACGGTGCTCCAATGCCCTTATGCCACCTCTAAAATGCGATTCCGGAAGGCTTGCAAAATACGCATTTACGAAGATGATAAGCTCGTAGTTAGACAAAAATTTCTTTCCACCTAGTGCCGTTTTCAATTTTGGAATAAGGTGGAAGTCGGAAGGGGCTAGATCCGGCGAATAAGGCGCATGTGGTACTAAATTGGAAATACAACTCGTGGATTTTAGACACAACTGTGCTGGTATGCGAGGGAGCGTTGTCTTGGTGAAACAGAATCTTTTTCTTTGCCATTCCTGGCCGTTTAGCACGTATCTCAACATTTAATTTTCGTAGAAGTTCTGCATAATATTGTCCGTTTATTGTGGCACCTTTCTGAAGGTAATCAATGAGCAAAATGCCCCTTGAATCCCAAAAAATTGATGCCATCACCTTGTTTGCCGATAAAGTGGTTTTCGCTTTCTTTGGAGGTGCAAAACCACGTTCTAACCATTGTTTCGACTGTTGTTTAGTTTCGGGTGTACTGTAGTATATCCTAGTTTAATCGCAAGTAACAAATCGCCTACAAAAATCAACCGGATTCCGCTTATACAGGTCCAAACACTCATTGGAAATGCGCAAACGAATGAACTTTTGATCAGTCGTAAGCAATCATGGCACCCATCTTGCCGACAGCTTGGAAAGGCTCAATTCTTTCGTTAAAATGTGGTGTACGCGTTCTGTTGAAATGTTTACCATGTTTGCTATCTCTCTCACTTTGAGTTGTCGATCTTGCGTAATAATATTATGGATTTTTATAGTGATTTCCTTAGAAGACGCCATTTTGGGTGCTCCGGAGCGCGCTTCATCAACACAGCTTGTTCTGCCACGTTTAAATTCATTTGCCCATCTACTTATTGTGGCGGATGATGGAGCAGATTCACCTAATGTTTCCCGTAACCCATCTTTTATTTCGGTAGCTTTATTACCTTTAATTACGAAGTATTTGATCACCGCACGATACTCTGTTTTTTCCATTTTAACAAAACGACGTGTTGCTTCTTTTTCAATCAGTTGTCAGAAATAAACTAATCAACCCATTTATGTAAATATCGGAATGTAAACATATAAATAGGCAACCTAAATTACAGTGCATTTGTTTTACCAATTAGAGCGCCACCTATGTGTCATTCTCACTATTTGTCAAACTATCCTATGGCTTTAAAGGAAAATGTCTGGAGCTCTGCTCTCTGGTTTCGTAATACTTTAATATGGCTTTAAAGGAAAATATCTGGAGCTGATAGATCTAAGAATCAGTTAGTATCTTCGATCTTTGAAATGATGCGGACAGCTTTGGAAGAGGATACATGTATGTATGCTTTGTGCCGTCGTGCAATGAAACTTTATCAAAATTTCTTTATCTTGGCTTCCGAGTTGGAATCGCAATACTCGATACTTCTGCTGCTAACGTTTCGTCTTCGCTTTTATTAGATATACTCAGAGCTTAACTGCTGCTACTGCTTTCGTCGTTGCACTGAAACTCTTTCAGTGCAACAACGGCAATTGTTCAAATACAACCTTGATAGAAAATATTGGTCGCCGTCAGCACTATACATTTTGGCCCAGCTTGATATTCTTCCCTATCGTAGTAGAGTTCTGCTGAACAATTTGAAATATAATGGAAATTATTTCAACAACATATTTACATTTAAGAAAATTAAGTGCAGCTGAAAGTCAAGTCGGGGCTATTTATAAACCGTCTCTGAGCCGAAAGAAAGAATCTATTCTGCATGTGATACCAATTTTATTAATCCTACTAGTGATTTATTCAAATTCAACAAATATTCAAAAATCATCCAGTATATATATATATATATAAAACTCAATGATAAATTGAATCAAAAAATAAATAATCTTTTTAATAAACATAATAAGCTTTTTAATTTTTATTGCTTTCGTTTTACTTCGCTAAAAGAGAAGAAGAATTTTTTCACAAACTCCAATGACCTGAAAAACTTTTTTCCTTTTTAAAGTAATTAATAGCGATACGAAACAGTCCCAACGGTTGATCTTTATTGGGGAGGTGAATCGAAGAATATATAACGCGAGGTAGCATCCTCGTAATCATCGCAGGGGTGAATTGCGATGTTCGTACCGTGGTGAACGTCGTCGGCGTGAAAACTTAGCGGAAATGAGTTTTGACTTCCGTCAACAATATTTCATGTGAGCCTCGTGCTTCCTTTTCTTTTCTCATAAAATAATTATATACTTGAATAAAACCGTATCACAGTCTTGCCGCTTAAAAAGAAGTCGGGCGTTCGCGAAGAAAATTAAAGAAAATATCATTAAAAGTTAGGGGTGTGATGATAAATTACTCCATTAATGTATCTTTACTTTGGTAAAGGAACTTCGACAAGATATTTCAGGGAGAAGACTTTGAAATTACGACGAATCTCTCTTCTCTTCTCTCAGTTTGTGTTTGCCATCCTTTTTGCGCCAGTTCGTTCGGGTTTTCCGCCGATTGTCTCGTTCATTTTCGAAGTTGTATTTTGTTTAATTGACCATCCCCGAGATATTAAAGAGACGATCTGTGTGCCAGTCTGCCTATGCGATGGTTTTTTTATCGTTCCATCTTTATTTAAATATTCTCGACGCGAATAATAATGACAATAAGTAATAAGACGACGAAAATGATGCTAGCTGCCGCACTGTGTTCACTTTTTTTTCCACTAATTATTTCGTCATTTCCCTCCACCGTGATACTATAATAAATTGTTCAGATTAAAGTACTTAAAATTCAAATCACGAAAAGATTAACGAACCAGCGATGTTATTTGTAAATAATCATAAATCTTTCTGTTTCTGTGTGCCCACTTACAATTACAATAAAGACTAAATTATTTAAATTTAAACTGAACCAATCAAAAAAATAACTTAATCAATTGAATATATTAACCAAGTTATTAAGAACCATTAAATAGGCATTTAATTGAAACATATTTAGAAAGTGCACAGAATAAAAAAAGGACATATAATTCGAAAAATTTCAATTTAGTGGTTCGGAGAAAGCATTCATAACAGTCGAGTTGCCCCATAGTTTTACGGCCAATATCTTTCCACTTGCTTCTGTTCTTTGCCAATTGACTATCATATCTTCCTTATATCTTGCCACCACTTAATCAAATTCCATCTACCCTTTGACTACCATTTCTTCCTTATATTTTGCTACCATATTTATCTAATTTACTCAAGGTCTAGCTCTCTATGTTCTTCCCATTACATCATTTGATTGAAATAATAAATCCAACAGCCTGATTCGTTAAGACAATCAGCACCACGTTAGAACAAGTTGTGACTTGTACGTCGGCTTTCAGAGCTGGAAGATTGAGGTCGTGTTCACTGTGTCTGCTGAGCGATTTGAAATGAGTGTCGAAAACAGACGAAAACGTGCAAAAGTGGCAAAAATGGTTGGTTCAAACAGTCGAGAGCTTTCCGAAGAACTAAATATTTCGAACGGGTCCATGAAAAGCATTTTAAACGATAATTTGAAAATAAGACGGGTAAGTGCGAAATTAGTTCCCTGACTTTTGATTGACGAGGAGAAGGGATATCGTATGTCCGCTTACATGGAATTGAAGGATCATCTTGATGCACATCAGGACTTCATGGCAAAAATTATTACTGGAGATGAAACTTGGGTCTATAATTATGATCCTGAGACAAAAATTCAAAGTTCCCAATGGAAAACGAGTGGCTCTCATCGCCCTAAGAAGACACGTCAGGTAAAGTCGAACGTTAAGGTCTCGCTCATTGTTTTTTTTTTTGATACTGAGAGCATAGTGCGATTAGAATTCGTTCCAAGGGGAACTGTAAACTCTGAATATTACAAAGATATACTTCAACGTTTGCGAAACTATGCGTCGTGCAAGAGACAAAAAAATGGGTCAATGGTCCTTCATCACGACACGCCAAGTTATACCTCGCTTCTGATAAGCGAATTTTTAGCCGCCTTACTCTCCGTATTTACTACCATGCGATTTCTGGCTCTTCCCCAAAATAAAAACGGTGCTAAAAGGTACACGTTTTGACACCATCCCCAACATTGAGACGGCCACGACAGATCAACTGAAGATTCTTCCAAAAGAAACCTTCCGGAAATGCCGCTTCGAATTATGGAATCAGCGTTGGGATAAATGCATCACTTGCCGAGGAAAGTACTTAGAAGGAGATTGACTCAAATTTGATGTAAGCTTTTTACTTTGCTTGTAATAAAATTATTCACCGTATTTTTTGAACACACCTCGTACATATGTGTATATATTCAATGTCTTTTAATAAAGGTCTTATTTCTTAAAATTATATTTTTCTTGATTCTCTAGATCTACGCTAACAAATGTCATTGAACTCACATTTCTAACTTTTATTGTAAACTATGTGAGCTTTATTACACAAGTTAATAGTCTATCTTCTCCGGATACAGATTTTTTTGCTCCATTTTTCGTTTTTTTTTTTAGATGAATGAAATAAAAAAACGAATAAAATACGTTATTACTATGTTTATACATATAATAAAAACTTACCGCCTAAACGTAATTCCGCACTTCCCTGAGCACTCTCTCGATCATTACGGACTATACACTGGTACATTCCACGGTCATGCCTTGTTACGCTGTTAATAGCCAATACAAGAGGACTTAACAATCTAATCCTTGGATTTTCATCGACAGACAAGAGTTCTCCATTTCTGAGCCAATAATTGTGGCCGATAGGTGATCCTGATATGCTGCAGTTAAATATAGCATTTTCTCCGGAATTTATTATCTAATTTATAAGGAGAAAACAGTATAGAAATCTTCAGCTGTTAATACAGGGATATTCAAAAGAAAAATACCTGTAACTGCGGTAGAACATGCAAAGTAAGATGAGCAGTTACTGTTAGATGTATATCTAATCGCTGTTCCCCAAATTGGTTCGAAACTTTGCAAGTCCATTTTCCACTATCTTCTGGTTTTAAGTTGCGTATTAGTAAGACGTCTTGGAGTGGTTCGAAACGAGATGATGAGAACACAGGTTGCAAGTGACTGTTGATTTCTCTAAACCAACTGTAACAATTTGGTATTTCCTCAATTTAAATATCTTATTTTATTACATATTCTGCAGCTACGAGGGTGGTCCTAGAAGTACCCGACCCAACAAAGAAAACACAAAAATTTTGGAAAGAAATATTTATTTTTCAACAAAACCTCCTTTCAGCTCTATACACTTTTCCTAGCGATGTTCAATAAGTTCGATACCCTTTTTATAATAAGAACTGTCTTGCTCCTCAAAATAGCCATTACCTGCCGGCATCACAATCCGAGAGGGCTAAATCTGGCGAATACGGTGCATGAGGTAGCAATTCAAACTTTAATTCATTAATTTTGGCCATTGCAATAACGGATTTGTGAGCTGGTACTTTCTCTTGATGCAACAACACTTTCTTCTTAGCCTAATGTGGCCGTTTTTGCTTGATTTCTTCGCTCAAACGTTGTAATAAGTTCGCATAATACCCGCCGTCGATAGTTTTTCCTTTTTCAAGATAGTCAATGAAAATTATTCCATGGACATATTAAAAACCAATGCCATGACCTTGCCTGCAGATGAAATGGTCTTCCCCTTCTTTGGAACCGGTTCTCCCTTTTGAGTCCATTGTTTTGATTGTTCTTTTGTCTCGGGTATGAAGTGATGGACCCATGTTTCATCCATGGTTATGAAACGGCGCAAAAATTCTGCTTTGTTACTGTGAAACTTCGCTAAACACTCTATTAAAATATCTTCAGTGAGCAAACACGGCACCCATTTTGCACACAGCTTCCTCATGTCAAAATTTTCAGATAATATGCGATGTATTGCACTTTTCGAAATGCCTACTATTTCTGCTAGTTCGCGCACTTTCAGTCAACGATCATACAGTACCGCTTTGTGGATTTTCTTCACCATTTCTGGAGTTGTCACCTCATTTGGTCGACCACTGCGATGTTCGTCTTGGCAGCTCGTACGGCCTCGTTTAAACTCTGCTACCAAATATTTCACTGTTGTAAACGAAGGAGCAGACTCACCCAGAGTAGCGTCCTGTTCAGCTTTTATATCGGTTACGCTGAGGCCTTTCAAATAAAAGTATTGTATCACGCAACGATGACCAATTTTCTCCATTTCTACAAATTCACTGAAAACGTTCACTATTGATAGTTGCCAAACAAATACTAAATAACGTGCCGTCCTCAAACTTGAAACGTATGCTTTTTTTTATGCTTCAGGCCGGGTACTTATGGGACCACCCTCGTATGTTGACGTTGTTTTAGTAAATAAATTAGTTCGCAAATGAAGTATTGTATAAGCAACTAGACTTAATAGAGCTTGGTGGAAAAGGAAAATAAAATTGTTTTTTTATTGCGAATCTATTCATTAAACTTCTTTTTTAATAGAATGATTTTTTAACTGCAAATTTGTAAAAAATCTTCGAAAATCGGCTAACTGTAAGTTATCTCGTAGTTATATATCATATTTAAAGCAGCAAAATATTAAATAATGAATAGTTTCTGATAAGCTTTTGCTTAAACCAATGAAATTATAAAAAAACGACTTAATGAAAACATGAAATAATTGGAAAAAGTATGATTTGTGTCATACATATTTTAAAAAAGAATTAATCGAAATTTAAATTAAGAAACAAGGAAGCAGATAACAGATACGCTGGATTTGCGATGATAATAGGAATGTCCTTGAGTATTGTCAAAAATATTACGAAAGAAGGAATACGATATTTTACTAAAACTAAGAGTAAATTACAGTTCAGAAAATCATTGAACTTAGAGCTTAAAATGACCAAATAAAGTTACCAAAATGTCAATAGAAAGAAAAACTGTTGAGCCGATGGGAATTCCTGCTGACCCGATAAAATATTGATTATTTCGAATATTAAACAACTATTCGCAGCAAACACCGCTACCAAGATTATGGAAGAAATAATAAAACTGTTCCGAATTAATTGTAAAGGTGCAATAGTTGGCGTTCAGATCATTCCGGTATTATCTCATACCGAAAATCAAAAGAAAAGTTACTAATTTATGAGAGTGTACCCATTATTTCAGATAGACTTGTCCTCAACGCAGCTGTAGACGTCTTTCAGAAACAGTCTATGATTAATTGCGCCATAAGTAAGGCTTGCCACAAAACGAAATTGTTTTTATTATCCATCATTTGGAAACAGCAATGAGAGTCAATCCAATAGTATATAATATAGAATGATTTTATTTCTACGATTCAAAGTCTACCGATGCACCGCCGATGTTGATCGCAGAATGCGAACTTCAATTACTACGAGTATATAAGGAAAATGACACACACATTGAGCAGTGTAATTAAATTTTCAGCCAATACAGATCGTTTCTGAACATTTCCCGGAGATTATTGTATATAAAATTTATATAATTGAAAGAATATAAAGCTTATCCCTATATTTTACAATTTGAAAATATTAAAGTCTCAACTTTACTATTCACTAGATATTTCAGTTTCAAATACACTAAATTATGGATATCTTGTTATAATACTTTGTAAACTAATATCCGTGTTATTAACAATACAATAAAATCTAAACTAACAAACGTGTTTATATACATACAATATGTACGTGTATATATGTACAATTGAAATTCAACCCGACATATAAACTTTTCCTTTTCAATCATCATTCATAAAACTTCTTGTTAACAACGGTACTTTATATATGTATGTACTGCGTATTTCGTATATGTAAACTTACTTGAAGGTTGGGGGTGGGTTCCCTTGTGCTGAGCACGTGAGATGGATATCTGTTTCCCTATCCGACGACGCTACGGTCTGGACAGACGTGGCCAGACGAGGCGGCATACTTCCTGTCGGTTCTAAACAGATACATTTCATAGTGGAGCACTTTAATGGACAAACGTTACATTTTGGCAATTAGATCACAGAAAATATATATAATTTTCGAATCGATTAAATTGTTTTGTATTCAAGTACGAAAATACAGAAATGTTAAAAGGTTGAATATACACACAAATATGTTTTATTGAATTAACATAATATTGGGAATTTTTTTGCCAATCTTTTGCACGGTAATTTTGATGAAGCCTGTTGTTGATTAACTTTAGCACTAAAGGTTGATATATAACCCCTTGCCACATTAATTTTCGTATTCTGTACACATATTTCGACAACTTATTTGTCGAAAAACGTACACTGCGTGCACAATGAGTGTACGTTTTGGCTTTCAGCGGTATGGATCGCGTGCAGAATTTGTTTTCGTACGGGTATTTTTACCGTAGTTTTCCAGGTTCGACACTGTTTAATTATCTGCTGATGATGACAACTTAGTTATGGGTTATATATCAACCTTCAGTGATTAAATCTTTTGCACCTCTTTTGACTAATTTAATTTTGGCGGTTTTTAATCAAATCAACTTAAATATACAGATGTGTCCTTACCTTCGACTTTTTAAATCTTCCTTTTTAGGAGAAAACAACAAGTTATGTTAAATTCAAGACATTTTGTCTCGCATTAGAAGTTCCGCAGGATTCAAATTTTAGTTCAATTTTGTTGTTTATATTTATTAACGATATCGCTATCATCGAATGTGAGTCTGCTATTTGTGCATATATGCAATTAATTAATGATTTATTGTTAAACATACAGAATTATGGTTATATTTAAAGTAATAGTAAGAAATTAAAAGATTTCGCATTTACATGATAATTGCTTTGATTAATTTAGTGTAAAACTGCTGTTACTACAGAGAAGAACACTATATTTGTCAAATTAAGTTTTAGTTGTCAGTTAGTTTTTGTGTATGTATTTTTATAGGATTTCCTATAGTTGGGCTTTAATATCTGTTGAAAAATATACGTCCTCTCGTTTAATGTGAATGCCGCGAAACAATAATCTGAAGTTTATCCACGAGCACGGAAATAGTAATAATTTAAAACCTAGTAGTGTCCCTTGTAATTGGTGTTAAGTTGTTTATGGATATGAAGAAATGGACGATTATTGTTATTCCTATTGTTATTACTATCATTGATTCTTCATTTTACAAAGATCCTTCCGTTGCGAACACTGACGAACAATTACTTATGAAAATTGTCAAATAATAAGATACAATCCCTTTAATTAAAAAATATTGCTTTAACGACTACTTACAATTAGGTATGGGTAATATACTCTATAATACTCTATACAATGAAACAGTAAAATATTTTCAGCTAATTTTGTATTTTTCCTGTAAGATGTACTTTTCTAAGCACGTATTAGTTAACCGTGTATGTTAATCTACTTCCAATAACAAAAAAATCACCGCGGATCGCTTCATATTTTCAATTTTTATTATTCCCTTGTACTCAAACGAATATACAATAAATATAATAGGATGTACAACGGTATGTAATTTCATGAGATGAACAAAATTGGTCCCGTGCGTAGGAACGATGCATTCGTCATTCTATTGGGGATTTTAAAATAATTGATAAAAAGAAATCGATTGAACAAACATCCATAGCTGGACTATGCACATATTTTCAATTTCTGAACATTAAATTAAAATTATTAAACGGAAAATTGTTTTAGAAACGACAATAATGCAGTTTAATTAAACGTTCGCTCGCGATTCATTTCAAAAACATTTTTTGAATGAACTATTCTGTGAACTGCTAATGAAAATATTTAATATTAATAAAAAATCACTTTATTTAATAGAGACCGGACAGCTCAATTACATGCATTTGGTATTACAGATTTTAAATCAAAAAATTGAACAGCAATTAAATTTAAAGTAGCTTCTACGTTTCAAAAAAAAATGTTACAAAATATGCCTGCAAAACATCAAAGTAAATGGAGCATATAGAGGGAAGAAGGATAGATACACGGAAGCAAAACTTATTAAATACTATATATCGTAGTATATAATAACTCACTATTTATTATGTGAAACTCTTTGTTCCAGCAGTAGTCTATTTTTTCACCTACGTTTTAAAAACATTAATACTTGTACAAGTCTTGTGTCCTCCATCTATATAAAACATTATATAATTTCTAGAATTCATTAGTTTAGATTTTTGTTGAAAACAAACTTGATTAACTTTTGATTTTTAATATGTAAATAAGCATGAAAACGATTCGAAACATCTAAAAATTACGTTTTATACTTTCTAAAAATTCGTATATATAAAAAAGCTCGCGACGAAATTTTGTAATCCTTGTTATTCTAAAAGTTCGTAGCGATTTTATGTCCAATATGTAATTAGCTTGATACTTGATCTTCGATATTTTTTCTCACGTTTACCAGCTTGGTGTAATTTTCGTAATTGAAGAAAATAAACTAAATTTTCGACATTTTATGTTTTTCTTATTATTAAAAAGAGAAAATGCTGCACGAACTGCTAGAAAATATATGGTATTTACAGCGATGGTACCGTAACTGAATCAACTATTCGCAAGTAATTTGTTAAATTTAAAGATGGTAATTTGTGTCTCTATTTGACCATTTACCGAGATTCAGGTATGTCAATCAACGTGTTCGAGTTTTTAAGGTTTTAACAGGAAATGTTCTGGTTTCTTTGAGGAAGGGTTACCATGGTGCGTCCACTGTTAAGATTATCGTTTGGATACAGGAAAACAATCGTGAATCCAGGTTTTACAAACCTTTCCAAAAAAATTTTAAAAAGTTTTAATTAAACAACTTCAAATTATCACTTCATGTTTGTATTTTTCTACGCTTTTGATCACGATTAAAGATTCGTGGCGCGCACCTTGCTGAAAGCTTGAACATGCCCAATTCTACGTATAAAATGTAACGTACGCGTTCAGTCGATATGTTCACGATGTTAGTTATCTTCTCAATGCCAATTCTGCAGTCGTTCAAAACAATATCGCTAATTTTATCGACAGTTTCCAGTATTGCTTCAATTTTTGATGGTCCTGGTCGCACGTCTTCCTCATTGCGCAACCCAGTGACAAGCTGTGGCTTTCGAAAAAAATATACTGTCACCCGCAATTTGAGCCAAAATTTTGATTCTTTAAAAAGTAAATTGCCAATTCTTCAGTCGATCAAAATAATATCATTAATTTTATCGATAGTTTCCTGTATTATTTCGATTTTTGATGGTCCTAGTCGCACGTTTTCCTCATTGCGCTACCTAGCGATAACTGGCTTTCGAAAGAGGACATTGTCACCCGGAAGTTTTGCTAAAATTTTGGTTCTTTGAAAAATAAATTCTAATTCTTCAGTCGATCACAATAATATCATTAATTTTATCGATAGTTTCCAGTATTGTTTTGATTTTTGATGGCCCTGGTCGCATATCTTCCTCATTGCGCAACGTAGCGGTAAGTGGCTTCCGAAATAGAACATTGTCGCCTGGAATTTTAGCCAAAATACTGGTTGTTTAAAAGATAAATTTCAATTCTTTAATCGATCAAAATAATACCACTACTCTTATCGATAGTTTCCAGTATTGTTTCGATTTTTGATGATCCTGGTCGTACGTCTTCCTTATTGCGTAACCTAGCAATAAGTGGCTTTCGAAAGAGGACACTGTCACCCGGAAGTCTAGCCAAAATTTTGATTTTTTAAAAAGTAAGTATTGGGTCGCAGCACGAATTACCGGACATGTTATTCACACTGCCGTAAAATTAAAGTCGAATATCAGAAATTAACCAAATTTTACCTGTTACCATAAAAAATGGTGGTTCTTCCGAAAGATAGATATTATTTTGTTAATTAACAAAAGCAAAATGAAAATCTATAATTTTAACTACCTGTCACTGTTAAAATAGCTGCTGCGCTCCTTTTTCTTTCTTGTGTTAGAGCATGTATAGTCAAACAAGAATAACGAAACACGCCGTCTTCAGCGCGGGCAGATCGAATATGTAATTCTCCACTTCCATAAGTAACTACAATCCTGCCACCTGGAAAATCGATAAATTAATTAGTGCATTGATATTACAGATATAGTATTCTATATATACTACGAAGTAAACATTCAATTATCCGGTGCCTTGGCGTAAAACAGCCCGAGATACCCTCCGCAATAATAATAATAACGAACAGCAGCGAATCCTGAACATTTGATATGTTACCTTGTAAAATATTACCACTAGATGTTTGTGTAAATCGGTTTGATTGAACGAGGAGAAGTGTTGTAAACGTTTTAGTAATAATATTAATATAATAATAATCGCGTATAAAAATATTTATTCTAGAATATTATAAAATTTAAATAATGAACAATGTTTGTCTAGTTGTGAGGCAGAAATAATTAACAATTTTGCATAAATAAACTGATCCATTTCAATTTTTTTATTTTTTTTCAATCTTAATTATTTTTGTTTTATTTTCTCTTTAAATTAATCCCATTTTCCTCCTCTTATTATTGCCCCCTAGCGTGTTTGTTAAAGTACCTTTACGTTTTACTATGTAACTATACTGTTTCTGCATGCAATTTCTCGTCCCCCTCTAATATGGTTTCCCATATCTATTTTCTTTGACACGAATTCCAACGTTGTATTAAATAATGTTGCTGACAATGAGTCTTCTTGTCTTACGTCTTTATTGATTATAAAGTTCTCGGCTTCCCCCCTTTGTGTGGGTATACTAATCTTTGTTTATCTCATTGTGATTTCCACTCATCTCCTTAGTTTACTATCTGTTCCTAGTTCCTTCGACGCTAATATGAGCGTATATCTTTTAAGTAAGTCAAATGCATTCCGGATACCCACAAAGAGCAGTTCCACCTCTGTTCGAAATTCGTTTGCTCTTTCCAACATATGTTTCAGTCTATGAATGGTATCTATTGTCGATTTACCTTTATACCATACATGCACTTAGTGTATTGTAGTTAAAATGTGAAAATTTTTTTTTAATTATTTTTTGTCCAAATTATCTTTAGTGCAAGCTGAGTATGTCATTCTTCCTCACATATATTCCCTCGCTCATCTCGAAGTAAAGAATACATTATTTAATTTTTTAAAGCATTGTGATTAATCCTACGTTCGAGGCGCCTATTTACATGAAGAAATAATGCAACTAGGAGCAACAAATTTTGCACTTTTGTCTTTTCTAAAATATTCTGATCGCTCAAATCAACAGTTTTTTTAAAGTCTACTAGCAGTATTTTGAGAGGGTTTATTTTATATGTGTTGTTGACTCTTTAGTGTGCTACCTGATACTATTTAGAAAATTAATTCGTTTAGCTTTGAAAGCTTTAGTCAAACGGATTATATATAAAATAAACTATATATTATCACCTTAACTAGTTTATATACAGTTAATTGATATTATTCGACATATGTATTTATATTTTATATAGTGTGCTCAAAAATGAAGTATTTTTATTATCTCGTCTAGTACAGGCATATTTTTTAATTTCTTTAGATAATAATTAAAAGATGTACCTAAAAATCACTCACTAATATCTAACAATATTTCGTTGAAGCGGTGAAATGGTGCAGCGCGAAAAAATTATTGAGAATTAAAACAGCGAAATGGTATTAATTTTCTAATAGATATTTTCATACATTTCCGTTGCTTTATCAAGTTCAATGCAAATCTGTTACTGTACGTGAAAACAAAAAAAATAAACAATTTCCTTTCATTTATAACGAATTTATCCTTTTAAATTCTCATCTATGTTTCGCACTCAGGTCAGCAAACGTTGTTATTCAATCGAAATAGTGTTCAGTCCATTTTACGAATTGCACCAGGGCGGCAAGGGCCGTATACGGTTGCCACTGCTAGAGGTCACTGTATTGGATGGACAACCGGTTTATACTGATCAGGTTTTGTTAGTGATTTGGGCTTCATCCTGAATTCATTTCTCACCGAATCCACTGCCAGAGAGAGGAAACTAACTTACAACGTTTTCGTCACCCGGGAAAAAGGGTCTCGAATAAGGGTGTACAAGAAAGAAACTTAAATTGAATACGGGACTCGTGGCTGTCTATGCAATAAAACAAAAAAAAAAGGAAAAAGCAGATAGAGAAAGGAGAGATGCTAAAACGACTTAAATTTCTCAACGTAGTAGTAGTAAAAGAAAAGAAACTTAACACTTTCTTAGGAGTGATGTAGTGCCTATAATATATTTACCAAACATTTTCATTGTACTTCACATTTTAAAAAAGAAAGAAATTAAATACTTCGTTTAACTCATAAAAAGGTAATTAGCGAAATCGACTGGATTTTTGTAGTATTTGCAAAACGTTTAATCGAAAAATAATTATCGAATTGAATATCCGAGCAATAAAATTAATTTTAAATTTGAAGATGATTTCAATATGTTACTAAAATGTCAGTGCAAATTGCATACCAGAATAGTAAATAATTATAAAGCGTCAAGTTTTGATGAACGTGTTAGATAAAATTCCACATTTAATTAACAAAGGAATAATTACAATTTGTAAATTTTAAATTCATTATTTCTAATTGCATTGTATCAAAGAGAACGCATTTGTTATTATGATATACAGTTTGTTGCAAAAGTAACTTCTCCCTATTCTAACGAGTGAATATTAATACGAGGATAGCTGATTATATTTCGGGAATAGCAAACAAAAAAAATTTTTTTATTGCTTTTCTCCTTGAAAACCAATGCACTGTTGCATTCGTGTAAACCAATACGAAAAGCATTGTTGCCACCGTGTAGGCGGTGTCTCCAAAATATGAGTTTTGAATGCCTCAACTGTCTCTTCCGACATAGAAAACTGTTGACCACGAAGTTTATTCTTCACGTGTGGGAACAAAAAAAAATCACAGGGTGCTAGATCAGGCTGTACGGCGGATGGATCATCAATTCAATTGTTTGAACCGACCTGTGAGAGCTCGCATTATCATGGTGGAGAATGATTTGTCGTTTTCGGTTTGTTTTCCTTATTTTTTCAAAAACTTTTGGCAAACAAATAGTTGTGTACTATTCGGAATTGACTGTTCTACAACTCTCTAAAGGCACGGTTGCAACGTGACAACACAAAGAAGTGTTAATTCAGCATCACATAATCCTAATTCTGCTATAACAAATGAAAGCAGATGAATATATCATAACATAATAAAATAACTATTCTCAAAATATGGATAACCAGAATTGCACTAAAACTAGATAGACCCAACTCATTGAGTTCAAGAGCGGTACCTTCCAGGAAGACTCCTATAATCCTGTTTTATTCCGTATTACTTTTTTCCCTCATTCAAATGGGAGAGAAGTCAAAATCATTCATTTATTCTACATCATTGATTTAAAATTATTTGTTCAAAGTAAATCAAAACTAAAAAGGCACTGAATATTGTCTGTTAATATACAGTCGACGTAGTAAATAAGAATGGATAAATGATCGATACACCAGGTGTTTAAGGGAAAAAGAACGAGACGAAAGAATTGGAAATAGTTGATGGTGTCCCGACAAAATACCTAGCAATAAGCGAAAATTGCACTATAGGTGTAAAGTAAAGAATTAATAAACTAAACGTGGTCAAATGAGAAGTTTCGAGTCTTTGAATCATTTTCAATTCCAAATTATGCACACGTATTTATGTTTGGATGTTTCTAGCATATAATGCAGGACTTTCAAGATTTATACGTTCAAATGATCTATGATTAGGTATAATGAAACCTAACAATATTATTAATATGCACATCGAGCTCATATCGCATTGAGTTCATATCAGACGGTCTCTGAATCAGCGGTGCTGGTGATTGCGGGAGTAACCCCGATCGATCTTCTAGCTCAAGAAAGGAAGAGAATCTACGAGATCCGAGGAGTTGGAGAAAAACAAGCGAGGGCAGATGCTAAAGCGCTCGATTAAACGAAGTGACAGGAACGTTGGCGAAATGAAACGAGAGGACGGTGGACGAGCCGATTGATCCATAACATCACGGACTGGGTAAATCGTGACCACGGTGAGGTAAACTACTACCTTACACAGTTCGCAAAGGAGTTTACGCTAGGTGCCCGACGTGCATCCTAGTATTGCTTTTGGGCTTAGCAATCCCACGAACTCGAGCTTGACGCACCAAGCTACTGTTGGCAGTCGACGGAATTGAGATATGTTTAACCACCAGTGACGGTTAAAACTGGTACCGCGGGAATCGAAAGCCCCCCGGAGTATCCGGACTCCGAGGGCAGTGGTTGCAAGCCCATGCGCGCTATAGGTGTTTTTCCCTCGACAGGTGAGCAGTTGTATGTGCTCGGGTACTGACCGACAGAGTCAGTAGGGATTTAGATAGGTCTCTCCTCCACCTGTAGAGTGATGATGGTTCCTGTAAAATCTGAAGCGCACAGATAGCTCGTTCCGTTTCTGCGTGTGAGCGCGCTGATTGAGCGTATCTCAATCCTCCTGTCATTGGTGGTTGTGGTGAATGTATCCTCACGGACTCCTCACATAAAATATCAACAGAGACACTCACTCACTACCTTACACAGTTCCCCAGCGGACACGGGTTCTTCAATAGATATTTGGCTAGAATGGATAAAGTGGAGAACGCAGCCTGCCAATATCAGGACTCTGCAGAAGACGATGCTCAACATACCTTCTACCTTCTTCGACTGCGAGAGGTGGACCGAGAACAAAGACGTGCTACAAAAAAAAGTAGGTCCTTTGACGTCGGACAACGTTGTGGAAATAATGTTGTCTGGAAACGATCGCTGGCAGGACATCACTAGGTATTGAAAATGAAAATAAGTGAAATCGAGGCAACCGTGGTAGCCAATTAAGGCTAATTATAAAATGCCATACTGAAGTAATGCAAATAGCGGTTCCGAGATAGAGTTTTCATCTTGCCAAAGTGAAGTTTTCAGTGGGTGCAAGTCCCATATAACGGAGAACTTGGTTCCTTCCCTGAGTTACGCATTTTACTCACTTAAAAAAACTAATATATTCATAAAAAGTTAAATGGCAATCAAAATACATACCCAAATCATTTACGCACTACGTGTGCGTTATTAAATAGAATACGTTTCTGTTCGTACTCGAAGCGAAGTGTACTAAATTTTATAGAGAATTTGATTGGTATTTTGGAAGAAAAGGAAAATTAGAATCGAAATTTTTGCAAGAAAAACTAAAGCCAGAAAAAGTGAAGAAATTTTAAAAACCATGGGTTTTAACGACTTATGGTACTGTCTTGCCTAAAGAACAAAAATAATTAATTAATATGCTATAAATGATTGACAAATAAGGCTCTAACTTATTTGAAAATAACACATTGTTAATGATAATAAATTATATTGTTATTCCAATAGCTGATTTTATTTAGTACCGTGACCTTTAATAAATCCTTCCTCGTAGATATTTTGTGCAAGTAAATATTGAATATTTTGACATGATAAAAAGAAATCGGTACGTCCGGCATGTATTATCGAAAGAATTACCCGATATTCTATGCGAATACAACCGATTACGAGGCACAACCGCATCATCAAATCAGTAACGGAAAATAATCAATTCATAAATTGTGCAAGTCCAACATATCGGCGAGAGCATTATGGTTTGTGTTATATACTTCCTTTACACACTATCATCATTCTTTTCTCTTCTATACATCCTTTTCCAACCAATGTCCATTTATTATGATGTATAACCGGGTCCTATCTGTAAACGTGTTATTTATTTTATGAGATGTCAACAATGGTTAGGCGCTCATGTTATTATTTTGACATTAAAGGCGAAACCTCTGAAGAATTGGTGGGATGTTTTCGATATACATTACACTATATTGTATTTGTATGTAAAATGATCCTATGCTAGTGCTATCGAATGTCAATATGTAATTAAGTACTTACCAATATTCGATCCTGGTAATAAAATCGACTCGTCCCTAGACCAGGACGTTACACTGACGTATTCCTTGACAAAGGATGGAATCACACAAAGAAGTATAGCCGTATTGCCAGCTAATA
This sequence comes from Dermolepida albohirtum, assembly GCA_031893035.1. NCBI lineage: Eukaryota > Metazoa > Arthropoda > Insecta > Coleoptera > Scarabaeidae > Dermolepida > Dermolepida albohirtum. The sequence goes on from JAVIWB010000373.1 coordinate 97,506, forward strand.
CGTGAGTGTGATAAACTTGAACTTCATAATGTTGATTAACCACTGAAATAGAATTATAATAATCAATTATTCAATTAAATCTGATAAATTTATGGGAAAAATATGTGTATGCATTTACGAAAATAGGAAGAGAAATATATGAAATTACTAGCACCTCCATCATATTACATATATTTTCCTAACTACAGGAAAATAGTTTTAACAAAAGCAATTTTTAGTGTATTAGCAAACGTAAACAAAATATTTTTTAATAAACATGCCGTAAAAATAATTATTTAAACATTTTTATATACAAAGTATCCTGCCACTTTTCAATGAGAAAATTTATAAATAAATTTAATTTTGTTTTTCGATAGAAACATCCTTAATAAGTCTAATAGTTTCTAATTTAATTTTTTAATTGTTTTCAGGTTGAATCAATGCTCTGCTCTACATACTCCGTTCTCAACATTTGTCGCAGGTGCTGCTGTTGAAAGGTAGGGATTTTTTATTTTTAATAAAATAGTATTTTTTTGTATTGAATTTCCTCGCATTTTTTACCTCTTATTAAATTTTACGAACTTATAAATAAACTAACTGATAAGTACGTGATAACGTTAAAAAGTAATTACATGAAAGCACGATATAAAATCAATATCTAAAATTCTAAATTCTTGATAATTAGATAATTAAAAACAAGCCAGAGGTAAGGTCAGATTAATAAATTTTATAAGAATTTATTATTTATATCTAACAAATTTGTCACTAAAAATTAATAACAACTTTGTTGCTATATAATAACGTATAAAGTATCTAGCTTAGTAAGTTTTCCAGTTAGCAGCAATAGTCAATTAGCTGTGTTAATTTTTATTATTAGTTACTAATGTCAGCGCTTTAAAGTTACTCGTTTTTGGAAAAAAAATCAGATCTTGGTAACAGTTTTCCTATGCAATTCATTTGTGTGAATGGGCGATCCTACACAGTGGAACTCTACCGTAAAAAGGTAACAATTTACCGTCATTATAAATTTAGCTTAACAAATAAATGCTCTGGGAAATTGAAAATTTTATTATTATATAATTATATTGTTTTAAGTTTCGATATTCTGGAAAGCGGGTATAACTAATTTGCTGGGGACGAGAGTTGTTACAGGATCTCTTGTTGTCTAGCTGTTTTCTGGAAAATTAATACTCTACTAAAATATGGGGCTTACATGTAGAGAAATTAATGCAAATTTAGGGATCTTTGTGCCATCTATTACAATCAAAAATTAAAAATCGGAAAACTGTTATTCTGAACAGCCTAAGCTCGGATGCGCTACAAAAATTTAACAAATGTCGACTAAACTATGCACTTTCAAGACAAGAGCTGGATTTATCTCGAAAATAAGGCAAATCCTAGAAACGAGAGCATAGTTCAGATAAATAATCGAGTCACGTACTCATAGTACCCTTTGAAAACTCTCGTAGCGTTGGTTCAGAATTGTGCAGTATCATTTGTCTACAGGCAGTCCTCGAAAATCATCGAGAAAAATACCCTAATTTCTAGGTACTTTTACACCTCGACAACATTGGTGCATTCAGAAACCACAACGAATGTGTTTTCAATTTTTGGTCCAAATTATAGCTGCCAAAAAGTCCCGTGATTCTAGCGATTTACACCTCGGAATTAAATACAATTTATATTTTGACGTTGCCCAAGAGTCAATAAACGCTTATGAAAGATGATTACGGAAAATTCAATACATGGTTTCCCAGAAGGGAAAAGCGAATTGACTATAAGAGTAGAAAAGAAAAAGATAAAAACATTTTTCCAATGACTTCTATTTTTACTAACGAACTACTAATTTAACAATTTATGTACATACATAATATTTTATATATTGTTTATTTAAAAAATAAGAATAAACCAGTATTATTTAACGTTTATGTATATTTATGGTATATACATACATAATGAATTCACATACATATAATAGCAAAGTCGTGTTGGTAAAATAGATCTCGATTATTTGCATTTATTATTATTGTTAAATTAATTGAAATTGTGTTCATTTATGTGCGTATAATATGCACTACTATTAATGTATTTAGGACACCGGACATTGGATACTTGGTATATATGCAGAAGAAAAGCCCGTCAAATTTGAAGGAGAACAAAACAGCAAATTTATCGTTGTAAATGATATTAGAGAGTGAAACGATATAAATGAATAAAAAGCTTGCCTGACCATTACGCTTTTGTTGAAATGAATGCTTTCGCAAATGTTTCTGTATTTGGTTTCATGTACATATATCTACTACGAGAGAACGGACGGCATATGTATATGTATACATATGTACATGTATATATATATATATATATATATATATATATACATATATGTATGTATATGATTGAATGGGGAGAGTAGATTTCCAAAACATAAAAATAAAAAAATTGAATCAGAAAGAGCTTTCAGACTTTTCACGCTAAAAAAAATCAACGACTTTGTGACTTAATTTAAAATTAAAGGCTAACTGGAACGGAAATAACCTACTATCAATTCCAGATGTTACGAAATTTTTCAAAGGGTGTAAATTACCTTCTGAAAAGTTTCGATGAGGTATCGTTACATAAATGTCAGTTGAATTCAATCGAACGTGTCTGAAACAGTTTATTTCAATTTCTTTATTAATTTTATGATTTTTTAATCTATATTTGTGACTACAAGCAACCTCTCCTAACATCTTTTAAGTACCAAAGAAAACTGGTCCCAAAAAGACAATCGTATAATTGCCTTGAGGAAATAAATAAAATGAAGTACTTTGATTCTTAAAAATAAAATTAAATGTTTTGGGGTTCTGCTAAAACTAGATTTTTACACTTCTTTGGACCACGTGCAATATGTCTGTCAAAATTAATTGGACCGCGGGAACTATATCAGATCGCATAATATAAATCGCAGAAAATGGAATAGTTTAAGGAACTTGATGTGTGTTCAACACGCTCCTCAGTTACATCCAAAAGTTTAACTCTGAAATTAGTAGTGAAGAAATTGAAACATATCACAAACTGTCAGAGATAGAGACTTGAGGGGCCACTGTTCAATAGGAAAGTAGAGAACACAACACAACCAGTGTTTAGAGTGAGCCAAGGCGTAATTTCTACTTCGGAATCGCTTTGTAGTAACTGGAGGTGTTCAATAAAGGCAAGGGTAAAGTCGGCCAACATCAACCAGCCTAAGTATTATTCAGTGAAGAATTCAGAGTTACGTTGCGGCCACAATTTGTAATGACGTAACGGTATGGGTTGGGATAAATAGTAGAGAGCACATCGACTTTTATTTCATAAAAAATGATCTTTCTTCGACTCATTGTTCTTCCATACGCAGCAAGCAGTGGGAAAAGAATTCATTTTTACGGATAATAATCATCGCGAAAAACTTGATTGATGAAATCCATATAAAGAGTATCCAATTCCCAGACGACAATCTAATAGAACACGCTTTAGATGTTGCGGGAAGACGTGTTGTTACATGAAATATGCTATCAAGAACGCTTATGTAGGTATTACTAGTTGCTCTCACGGAGGAGGAATAAGATATGATTCCCGAAGGAATATTCATGCTAATCCTGAACGTAAATTTTAATGGAGACTGTGTTTAATTAAATAAGTCAATTAAGGTTAACCCCTTTACACAATAATTTTCCTATTCGGTATATGTATTTCGGCAACTAAGTTATCATCATCAGCAGATAATTAATGCATAAGTCAAAAGATTTTGTCTTTATGCGGATTACGCCGTGGTTCCAGGTGTGACACTGTTATTAATTATCTACTGATGATGACAACTTATTTGTCGAAATGCATATACAGAATATGAAAATTATTGTGGAAAGGTGTTAACCTTAATTGATTTATGCTAAACCTCTCCATCGCAAATAGAACTTCCGCAAAATTTAATTTTTCTGCATTTTTCTTACGCTCAAAATGCAACATTTTATTCTCTTCCAACAAGATCACATTAAAACTTGTCTAAATAAGTTCAAATACAATATGTTCAGATACTTGTTCACAAATATACTGCAACAAAGAAAACAACATTCAATCAACTTTCTTTTGGTAACTTAATGTCGTTTTTATAAAATACTCGTTAATTGTTTTGAGCAGTGTATTAGTAATACTTATTCACTGTTGTGCTTCCATTATTGAATAATATGAAATAGTCAATTATGTTACTAAGTATTTATTAGAAGTTTTTGTAATCGAAGTATATTTTGGAGCTTCACGTTTCTCTAGCTAATGAGATGACCTTCTACAATTGTCGTATAAAATGTATGTTTCATTAAATGTCACCAATCAATCTTAAAAAGTTATAATTGCTTCTTATTATGTTTGTTCCTCTGAGAAATTTGTTTATCATTTTTAATTTTCTGTTAGAATTTTTTTTGCACCTACTCCAAAGCTGTTACTTCCACCACGAAATTTCTGGCACTAATTATTTCCGAGTTTAAATTTGGTATTGCAGTAGGTATTTTACCATCAAAAACTGATGCTGAATGTATTTTCATTCACAGAAACTTTTTAAATGTTATAGTGTGATTATTTTATCTCATTTATTTAACTATCCATTATGCCACGCCATATTCATGAGATGTATGCTGAAAATCAACACAATGAATAGCTACCTAAACACAGTATCGCGCGCTTTTTGAAAAAAAAACTGCGTTCTTCAATTACGATGGTTGTTGAATGACTCGGTGCATATTCTCAGGTTTACTACCACATAAATAATATTTTATCCCCTCAGTACTGAAAACCAATGTGCAGTAGTTGGTCAATCTCTTTTATAAGTAGAACTGAGTTAAATACTTGAAATATAGTGTAATATTCTATAATTTAATAGATTCGTGTTTGTGAGTTTATTGATGATATTATTTATTGTTATTCGTACTTTTCGTGTAATGTCCTGTAACTGGAGTCAAATAGTATTATTATTAAATTTCTAAGTTACGTTTTATTATATCTCGACCTTTATTAATATTTGAGATTAAATAATCATAAAATCTATTATTTTTAAAATTATTTTCTTCGTATTTTTTATAAACATATTCATGAGAATTTCGGTATTCCATTTTTATTAAATTTTGGTGTTCTTATTCACTATTTGATTAAAGGCCTTATATAAAATGATTTGTCTAAATATCTGAGTAAATATTAAATACTAATTACATAATCATCGAATTTTCAAATAGTTTTGTATTGTAACGGGCTACGAACAAAAGCTATTGTTTGCCAGATTTCTATGTGTGTTTGTGTACGCGCTCGTGTGTATATGTATACCTATGTGTAGCAACCCCTGCAAATAATAGTTCGAGTTCAATGGTTGTGATTCGATCAGGGTATATCCGTCCATTCACGTTCGTAGTTACCAAAATAATAGATTCCTTGATTCACATTTTTGAATAGAGAGGATTAACGGGCATCCCGGCTTTCAATGTATACTTCAGATTGCATTACAAGAGAGCCAAAGCCAGGCACAGTTCTCACTCCCGTTCGCAGAATATTGAAACATTTAAGGTTTCTATTATACGGAAAACAAACGCGACCTAATTGCAATTTTACTTAACCCCGGGTGCTTATCATTCAGAAATAATAAAACTTTATTACTCGTACATTCTTTCTCGTTTTCTCTATTTCTTTCCTACTATATTCCGTAGATAAATAAAATTGACTTTTGACATATCGGTAACAAAAGTCAATCTATATTTGATCCGCATATACTAAGAACTAATTGTATTTACAATATACGTTTCAATATGAATTTTATCTTATATTGACATGTTTCAAACGAGTATATTTTAAAAACTCGATTATATTCTAAAAAGTGTTTATAAGACATTTTTAATTTAAAATAGGTAATATTCGCTTCCTATCTTTAAATTCAAATAAAACAAACTGTGTGAGATATCATCGAAATTTTTTATTCGTTCGAAAGGCCTACCGATGCCATTATGTATGGAATATAATATCGTACAAATGTCCGTCGCGACTTTGTTGGGTGCGCGTATCCGAAATGCCCAATTTTTCATGACTGGCGCATAAATCAGGCTGAATTTGACCGATGGCATGGGTTATGTTGGCTTTGAGGGCTGCTGTGGTTTGTGGTTTATTCGTATAGATCTGCAACTTAAGAAAACGCCACAAAAAAAAGTCTAGCGGGGTCAAATCGCACGATTTTGGTGGCCAGTTCACATCGCCTCTACGTAAGATGAGCATGCCCTCAAATCGCTCGTTCAGAATTTCCAATGCGGCATGAGCTGTGTGGCACGTAGCGCCGTCCTGTTAAAACCACATGTCGTTGGTGGCCATATCATCCAATTCAGGCTAAAATAAGTTGGTAATCATCGACTTATAGCGCTCGCCATTGACGGTGATGGCCTGACCAAGGTCCTTCTCAAAGAAATATGGACCGATGACGCTGCCAGCCCAAAATCCACACCAAACAGTGACTTTTTCGGAATGCATTGAACAATTTTGTTTGTTGACGTACCCATTCATCCAGAAATGGGCCTCATCGCCGAAGATGATGTTTTGATGAAAATTAGAGTCGGTTTCCAACTGCTCGAGGGCCCATTCAGCGGACACACGTCGTTGTCTATGGTCGTTTACCTTCAGTTCCTGGATCAGTTGAATTTCGTACAGGTGCAGATCGAAGTCACGACGCGAAATTCGCCAAGTTGTGGTCTACGAAAGGCCGAGTTCTTGTGAGCGACGCGAAATCAACTGTCTCGGATTCTCCTGCACACTCTCACGGACAGCGGCGATGTTTTCGGCAGATGTTGCGTTTCGTCATCGTACGGGTGTTGGTTCATTGTCTACTAAACCAGTGGACACAAATTTATCCACCACACTGCGAATAGTTCTCTCGGTAGGACAATTATGGCGGCCGTAAAATGGGTGAAAAGCGCCCGAACAGGACCCTCATTTTGATAAAACAATTTCATCATTTGCACATGTTGTTGAACGCTATATCCGTCCATGGTGAATTGGCAAAACAGACTGAATAAATGACTGCCAATTCGATAGATGTAGCTTCAACAATATGGCTGCTATCAACTGTCAAAGTCCGGAAGTCCCTGTTGGAAACCCCGTTATAAAGATGTACAGATATATTGACTGGACATTATTGGCATCTGCTAATTCATTTGATATAAAATATTTAATTTTTAATTTATTATAAAATATTATTTTATAGCAAATTATTCGAAAAACATTTATTTTAATTATTTCTTTATACTACCATATCTATACTACTAAGTATATTTTGCTTGAAAATGTCTTTACACATTAATGTATTTACGAATTCACATTAAATTCATCTTTAGTGTGTAAATATAAAGTATACACAAAGTATAAAACTAAAATATAACTGTTTGAAATTCAAATCGATACTGAATATAAGTAGTAACAAACTTAAAAGGCACATACTGTCAGAGATGAGGAACATCAATGCAACAAAGTATTTAGTACCACAAATGAATTACCAAGAAATTCAAAATTTTGCATCAAAAAGAAAGTATATTTACATATATATGTATATAACAAATGCTTTTATGGTACAAATTGTATCGATTCTCGGTTCTTTCTTCAGAATGAAATTTCTTATTTTGTTTCGTGGGGCGTTCTTTATTTTGTCTTTTCCAAGGCAACCGTGTAATGTAATAATATTTCAGCACCCTATTCATTACTTTTTTATTATAGTTGACAAAAAGGGAACTTAAGCCAAAAAAAGTGAAGATGAAGTAATTAGATATAAGCACTTAAGGCGTGGAGTACACTAAATTGAATGTAGTAAACAATAATAACGTGACTTTAAATAGCGCTAGTACAATAATTTTTCTAATAATTATTATAAAATTATATAAAATGTCAGCGCCTCCACCATTTCTGTCGGAAGATTGAATGAGAAAATTCACTGAATAAAAGTAAAGTACCGATATGTTATATGTTAATATTTTAAACGATAAAGATAAGAGTAAATAATTAAAATACACAATGTTATAGTAAAATAAGTGATGATATTTGGTGTAAATATCACAAACTACCAGAGTATTTTTGAAGAAAAAAATTTTTTTCCAAGTATGTATTTATCTAAAACATATTCTAAACCGAAATATTAGAAAATGGAAGTGCTTTGAATAAGAATATGAAAAAAATAAACTGAGGTTTTACGGATAATAATGTATGAGTTGTACTTTTTAAATTCAAAATTGTACTTTAATAAAACTATAAAAAGTAGAACAAAAATGATAAACTAAAAAAATAGGACTGGGATAAAAGTTATGCAACATAATCAGTAAGTAAATTACTCGTATCTTAGCTACTAAATAAAATTTTTGTAGTGTACAAATGCTCTAGTAAATAACACCAAAAACTTGGAAAACATGCTTAAAAGTGTAACTGATTTGTTTGTTATGCATTGTTCGAATGCTATTTCAAATATAAATCGAAGTACTAATACTATTAATGTTCCATAAATTACAGAAAGTAAAAATATTGCTCAGAAACCTCAAAATAATACTTCATGGTTACTGAAAGTAAATTTAGAATCATTCTCTAAGTTAGATATATATTAGCTAATTTTATATATATATACGAGTATATATATATATATATATAAGTTTTGCTATGATAGATATAGATATACAAAAGTTCGCAGTAGTATACAGCATTTACCAAAACTTCCAAGGAATCTCAGCTCTTACAGCCTCGTATTTTGCGTCTGGGATTATCGGCATCCATCTTGTAGATTTTAGATAACTTTAACTTAATCGTAATAATTTTCTATGTACTGTTATAATTGATTAGCGAGGTTAGAAGCTGTTTCTCAACCTTGCCAACTCCTTTAAAACCATCGCATACTATGAATACATATGTTACTTACACACTGCGGATACATCGTAATAAGAAGTATAGATAAACAACCGAAAAAAATCTATTTATACAGCTTAGCTTATGAAACTGTGGTATTATTTGCTTTTCTTGTCTTCAGTTCTCTGCATAGTAAAATATAAATATTGTATCGTATTGTATATCACGAATTTCTGTTAATTATTTTGCCATTAAATTTTCAAATGGTGGAGGCGCCGAGACTTCATTCAGTTTTTGAACTAATCCAATGAATATCGACATATTGCCAGTGGCTGCCTACTATGTCATTATATATCATATTAACTACTATCGAAGTGCTTTCAAACAACTTTTTTCACATCTAATCAACCGTAGTATTTACGATATATCGTTTTTTAAAATTTATATTATTAAACATTAACAAAGAAGAACTGAAAACATTTAGTCATCCTGAAAATTATTAGTTATCAAAATATGGTATTTTACTACGTTCTTTTGAATAAATATTTTTTTATAATTATTAAAAAGTACAGATTAATCGTCACTAATTATTTAATTAAACTGAAAAAGAATTCTCTTGAAAAATGCTTTTATTAGTTTTGAAAATATACAACATATACGTGCATACGTGTAATGTCAGCTAATCCATATTCCTAATTTCTTTTCATTTATGTAGTCATCCTCCAGGTTCTCTTCCAGTGTACTACTCCTCCTCCCTTTTTTAGAGTTTTTTTATATTTGTCTGGATTCTCGTCACGGCACAGGATCAAAGTACAAAAAGTAAACATAGACAGTGTGGCTTCTTCGGATCGATAGAGAATTGATGAGCACGGAATACGAAAAAGTGCAAATGTGAAGTGGTAAATATAAATATGTATGGAGCTGACTTCTCGCTCTCACTCTATCACTGTTTGTGTGAGTGTGAATGAATTGAATGCAGAGGAAGGGTAGTAGTTGGTAACGTAAAAGAGTCAGTATCTCATCAATTTTAATTTATTAGATTTTTTTCTATGAATATGTATTTGGTGTGAAACGAAAACGAAATTAAAAATATTTAAATATTGTACGCAACTGCATTTATGTATGCACATCATACATCTAAACTGGATCATTTTTCACACGTATCAACAGATTTAAATGATAGATGAATAGTTCCAAACTTTGATGAGAAATGGATGCAGTTATAATGTATAATTTTTTTTAATCGCGAGATATCGTATGGTGGTAAACGTTTCGCTGACTATTGAACTTCTAGACTACATACGAACAATTTGCCTGTTTCATCGATGCAATCCTCGCTTTCATTTTTTGAATTTAATCAATTCAGAAACTCAAAAACCTGTTGGTTTAATTTGAGTGATTTTATTTAATAACTGAATATAACAGTAATAGTAATAATAATTTATAACTATACATTTCATTCCGTTAAAGTAAAGTTAAATAAGTGTAATTTTTTATTTTTATTGGATTATTTTATTCTATCTGTGTGCGCAGGTTTACTATCCACTATTTTCCAATGTAATCTCTTCTAACTTCAGTACATTTGTTACAACGTTTAATAAGTATTTTGGTGATTTTTTTTTAATTTATATTCCGTAACTTATGTAAAAATATATCATAATAACAGCGCTTGTTTCTTTAAAGGCGGTCACTAGTACTCCCTCGCTGTCCAAAAAAATTGTCATCATTCTTTAATGAAGTATGATAGTAGAACACTATCGTTTCCTTACTAATAGAGATTGACTACAACATTTCTTCTTCATTCACTTCGGGAAGTTCCAAGAACAAACTCGCTTAATCAATGCAATAATAAATTCGAATAACGAAGAGACGTACACATCCAGCATTAACTTTGTTCATTTCGAAATAGTCATTCGAAAGCTACAGAATTATTGATAATTTCTTACTTTTTTTTATAATAGTAGTTAGTCAGTACCAAAGTTTTACCAATAACGTTTCTGCAAAGTCTTGATTTATTGTCAAGTGATGTTTACTTCTTTCTAAATCTTTTTCTCGTTCTTACACAGTTCTAAAGGAAAGAGACACTTCTCCATTAAAGTAATCCAAATAAGATTTAATTTCGAATGTTTACATATTTTATTTAAAATCTAATATCTCTATATTTTTTGAAAGTTCCTCCATTTTTATTCTACTAGTGCATTGCAAATATCTCGAGAACTAAAAGAGATAAAGAGTTCCTGTTTGGACTAACATGATCAGCGTATTAAGCTGTGTAAGTTAAGGCCAAAAGGAAAGACCACTGTCGAAGATCATTCTCAAAGATACGTCCTATTTCCGACCATTTTTTGCCAAATAACTGCAATTTTTGAAAATCAATACTAAAGCTATCGTTCTTACTCGATAATGTCAAGAGCTTCTGCTACCACACGCTCGCATTTCAATACATTGTTTCATGTTTAACCATAATAAACTTAAAATGTATTCTACTATATAATGTTCCCATAAGTATCTTCTTAGCTGTGAGCAGGTTAAGTTTAAATTCTATCCTGGACATTGCCTATGCTTCTCCTTAACTTATGGAACATCTTTGAGATTACCGCGATTATTACTTTCAGTGAAACGTGGTCATAATACAACTCGAGGTCAAACATCGAAAAGAAAATATGCGTATATTCTTGATTTAAATTGAATATGTAGATACAAATAATAAATTACCTTACCTACAATTTTCGTTAATTACTATCGCGTATAACATGAGGGTTTACTAAACTAATAAACTCTGAACATAAGCCACGTTCTCAAACAAATTAAATATTTATCATAGAAATAATCACTGCTCTTCCTCTAATAAACACTCTACAATTAAGTAACAATTAAGCAAGTTTCATAATAATAACAGTATAAATACTAGCTGTACGTAAAATAATTAACATCTCTCAACACTTTGCGTATATACGAGTATTAACAGGAAAAAAAATTAAAATGTAATTTAAAAGCAATAATTTAAATCCCTATTCCCATTTAATGTTGAGCAATGAAAAAAAAAACATAACATGCGAAAAATCCATCGAGTAACAACATTAGTTTCTGTATACATAGGACAAACAACTCAATATTTAAATATATGGTTAAATGAGGGTAAATTCTTATGCTGCAGTATGACGGGCAAACAATCTATCGTGTAAACATCGCATCCTTTATCGAATTTTGTTTGAAGTATGTTTCAACTGTTGAAGCAGATTGGTTTGTAAAACTTATCCATTCAAGATAATCAATTATAGTTTATCCTCAAACTTTTAAGGATCATCTATTCCGATTGTTTATTTTTATTAATTATAGTCTAGTAATTTTTATATTTACCGTCCCTTGCCAAACAATTAATAATAATAATTATTATTAATTTAAAGAATTGTGAAAATAAATTAAGCCTAAAATTAAACTATAGGCTGTCAGAAAAGTCGCGACGTATCTCTTTTTTGTTTTTCGTAGCTCATTTTATAATATAAAAATGATCAATCAATTATATACTGCCTGTTTTCATCGATAATCTTTTACCATCTTTCGAGTTGCATAGTTCCTCCATCGTTCATAGAAAGACCTATCCGTAATAATTCATAGCCGGGCATAACATTTAATTGATGAACCATCCGCCGTACAGCCCTGAGATTTCTTTTTGTTACCACACGTAAAGAATAAACTTCGTGGTCAACAGTTTTCTACGTTGGAAGAGGCAGTTGAGGCATTTAAAACTCTTGGAGATACCGCCTTCACAGTGGCAGCAATGCTTTTCGGATTGGTTTAAACGAATGCAAAAGTGCATTGATTTTCAAGGAGAATATTTTGAAAAGCAATAAAATTATTTTCGATAATAAATAATTTTTTTTGTTTGCCATTCCCGAAATATAAACGACTCCCTCACACAAGGCTTCCCGTAAGCACTATGTTTTACATGGCATGTTCATTTTCTGGGCTGTTTGTCTACTGACTGGTCTACCTGCATCAGGTTGATTGGGAGCAAACGTGCCTGTTTCATGAAGTCTCCGATCCAATCGTCGAAATGTAGATGAATCTTGCCGGTGTGGATACCATATTGCATATTCGTCTTTTGCCAAATGCGCATTTCCATTGCAAAAGACAAGTACCATATACATACCAGCGTATTCGTTGAAAGTGTACATTACAAATTACTTGGGATATCACAAGAATGAAGTAAATAATGAAAACGGAAATATGAAAGTTAAACTGGCAAACGTCAAGATTTGACAAATAATTATTTTTAAATTACAAAAAGTTGCCATATGTACTCTAACATTAACAAAATTAATGAAAGATGTTTAATAAGGCAGATTCATTAATTTCACCAATGTAGTGTTGCGTAATTTTATTTGACAGTAAAAAACATGATTTTCTACAGAAAATTTTAAAAAAATTTGTATTGCACATTTTCAACATTAATGGTTTCGTGTGTCTTAACGATTGACAATACAACATTTCTGAATCTTCCTACCTGACGATTATCCGTGACTTTCTTATCATCGTATCTATTTTAAGTTTTTATGGTTAAGTAACTATTAAAAATAAATACAAGGACATAATTCGTTTAAACGAATTTTCCGTTAGTCTATATTTTATACCGTAACGTTATATTTGTATATGAAATCGAAAGGCACAACAATATTCCTGCTTTAAACAATAGTAAGAATAAAGAGCTATATTAAGAAACTTTCTTGTCTGATCTGAACAAAAGAATTCTTGAATAATCTGAGAATTCTCTTTTTCATATTTTCAACGAAATATTTAAACATTTAGGCTTCTGTTGTATTTAAAATAGCGAGTGATAACGTATTTTTCACAGCCGTTGGATGTAGTATCTTTGCGTCCTTTGTCTGAGACAATCTTTTGTTATCGATACTTTCCTATTTCAAAGATATACACAGAGATCGTTTAGAAAGAGTATTCGATTTTTGCATACCTAACATAATTTTCATTGCACGAATTACAAATTAAAATTATTTATTGGGTATTTATTGCTATTTGCCTCTATCATCAATATTTACTTGCAACTATATGTGGAATCAATAAGGAACTAACATATATGGACTTACACCTATAGTAAATATGAAAGGTTATTTGAAATAAAGATGAGTAACGAAACAGTTTTAAATTTACATTTCCAATACAGGAAAAAACGAAAACTGGAATTATTATTTGATTTGACATATGTATTAGATTTGTAATTTGAAAAATATAGTAAAATTGAATATGAAATCTGAATTACCAATTGTTAGAATATTTTTTAAGAAATGAAAGAGATCGTGTTTACTTATTTACCTAATCCCCTGTCAAATTTTCGTTAAGTGTTAAATACAACTTTTTACAGAAAGTATAACAGAAGCAAGCATAATTGTAAAAATTATTCAATTAATTCGTTGAACGATACTTTTTATATCGATTTTTGGTATACCATTGATGGTCGTAGTCGCGATCTCTTGAACATTTTGAGTGGTATTGCATTGCTTTTTTTATCAACAAATGAAGAAAAAAGACAGAAAAGTCAGACGAACTAAGTTAAATGAATACGGTAAACGTTCAAGCACATAAACATGGTTTTAGTTTCAAAAGCTGTCTCCAAGTGGACGAAGTACAAGATAACATATTACCGTGTGAAAGTAACCGACTGCGTACATCATAATACTCATGCAGTATGCGCTGTCAATCGCTTTAAAAATTTGAGATAAAATCCACAATTGATCTTTAACCTAGCGTTTTTTTTTCAGATACCTCTCCTCTCGTAATTTCCATTCAGTACAACCGTTTCAAGCAAGTTCGAGTCTTCCCTGCAGTGGTTACTTTGACATACTTTCTGATCTTCAGTCAACTTGTCATTGACAATTTTTGGTTTTATAGTTTAAAATCCCAAATTTTCTGTCTCGTTTTTGGAAGGTTTACCTTTTCAATTATTCGTTATCGCTTTTCGAAGACATTTACGTGATGCATTTCTATAAACTTTTTATTAAGTTCACTAGAAAAGCTAATCGCAGCTCCTTGTTTGAAATTCATTCTCCTATTATTCACCAAGACGCAAGCAAGGTTACCCTTGACAAACAGTTAACATAATACCAACGAAATTTGTTACCTTCGACAGGAAAAATGATAATAATATCTAGTTTCTTTTCTGGAAGGTGCTGTTTCTTTTTGTATAGGAGGATAAATAATTATGGACAATATCAATTCATAGTGTAGAGTACTGTGCAAAAGAAAGGAGCACCTTCTTGAATTTTACAAGAAACTGTTATAAAAGGATAAATAATAATCTTACACAAGTTGAAATTATTTTTAATGTATATTTAAACATAAACAACATAAATTTTCAATATTTTGTATGACCACCTTTATTGTTTATGCTATCCTGCATTCTTCTTGCTAGGCTTTCCATTAATGAATTAATGCAATTTACAGGAATATTGTACCACTCTTCCTGTACTATGTTCCACAGTTCATTTTTGTTCTTAGGCCCCATTCCACACTTTTTTCTGTCAAGATAATTCCACACATGCTTAATAATATTTATGTCAGGACTTTGAGGTGGTCATATCATAGTCTGCAATATCCCATTTGCTTCCTGCTGTGTTAAATAAATTTTCACAAGATTTGAGGTATGCTTAGGATCATTATCTTGCTGTAGAATGAAACTATTGCCAATAAGTCGCTGCTCTGATGGTATGGCATGTTATTCTAATACTGTTCTGTATTTCTCACCAGTTAATTTACCCTCTATTTTTGCAATTGCACCCACACCTGCTGCCGAACTACAACTCCAAACTTGGATATTGCCTCCTCCATGCTTTATGGTATTGTGTAAACATGGTTCCAATAATGATTCACTGGCGTCCGTTCGTTCCAAATAATTGATATTTAAATTCGTCAGTCCATAGTACTTGTCGCCACTCATTATATCCCCAAGTTTCGTGGTCTCTGGCATATTTTAATCGTTTCCCTCACGGCCACGCATCCCCTCAAGCCTGATCTGAGCAAGTATCGCCTTATTGTTGAAGCATGTACCGAAGTACCAGATGTTCGCGCAAGATCTTGAGCTAGTTCTGGGCTAACTTTCTTACGATTTCGTAAAGAACTAACTTTGAAAAACTGTGCATCAGCTTTACTGAGCTTTTTTGGACGTCCACTATTTGGTCTATTACTTACACTGCCAGTTTCAGTCATTCTTTTTATTATTTGTTGCACGGCATACCTGGAGCATTTCACTATCTTTGATATTTTCACTTGCCTATAACCCTCTTGGTGTAAAACAAGAATTTTATTTCTGTCTAGTAATGCTATTCTATGCATTTTCTATCTACTACAACAATTTACAGCTCACAATTTTTTCTTAAAATGGAAATTTCACTCGTAGACGCCTTTTTTTAAGAACCTAAATAAATTCTATTTCGTTTCTACCACTGAATTAAAAATAAAATCTTATAGATAAATAACTCTCCTTTGAAATTTTATTACAGAGCATTGTGGTGCAATAAAACTTATTACTTTAATCCTCTTATCAGGCGGTAGATCTCACCCTTACGCGGAAGTATGATGTTATAAACTTGGAAATTTCCAGTGATTATATTTCTATCAATAAGTGAATCGTCCTTGAAAAAATGTATTAAGTATTATAAATTAATTTATTTTTTTACTAATTTTTAATAATTAATAATTACTAGTAAAAACATTTTAATAAATAAGTTTCGGAAAATGTTATTAGGTACTTGTTTCTTTTGCACGGTACTGTATAACCTTCAGTATATCATTTTAAATAAAACCGTCAATTTATACATTTGTTAATATTTTTGACATGATTGTTTTCCATAGTGCATATTTAACTAAATTTAGGATATGGAAATAATATATTGGTACACTAAAAAGCTCGTCACTAAAACTCCATTACATAATGTTGAAACTATCTTCATGTACTGTTTGTAAAACAAACGTAAGCTATAAAATATCTGTCTTCGAAGCTTATTTAGAATTGAACTCTAAATATGTAGCAATAACCTAAAAGAACCAAAGGCAATATAACAATATATATGTAAATTTAGCAAGAATTAATAAACAACATATTTTCATACATCATTTTCCTATCTTTATCCATTACATAGAAGTATATATTATCATTCTATTCGCAGATAGAAATTGTGTTCCTCCTCACATAATACGTGTACTTTATCTGTTCCTTTCGTACTAGTTTCACGTTCCTTAAAGATATGTACATACATCAGCCTGTTTTACAGTGCCTTTTAAGTTATTGGAAAGCTTCTCAGCGTGCCGAACTACTATCGACGTACGGTTGTAGTAAATTGCATTGGAAGTTTGTAAACCAACGATATGTCATTACTTAAATATTAACATTGAAAGGAAAGCTTAAATGTGAGTAGCCTATATACGTTAAAGTATGTATATACAGTTTTTTGACAATTATACAAGGCGACTCATCGAAATGACCTGTGTTTTCAGTAATAACTTAATTATAATAATCCTGATCAACGCACTTTGATTTCAAATGGATGTATAAAAAGTGCACGCCACTAATAGTGTTTAAGTTGTTTATATGATTTACTTTTGAACGTAGTGACAATGAGGTATTATTTCTGGTTGACCTTAAAATGAAATAGGAAATATGGCGTTCCATACGGTTTAAATTTAGGTCCCTTACTATTTTGGGTCATATCCATAATTCATTTTCGTCTTTATATCATTCAGCATTAGCGTATTTAAATTATGATTATCAATAAACTGCTATTTAATTTGACAGCTAGTACACTTGTCTGGATATTAATGGGTTTAGCATCTCATTCAATGGCGAATTTCCAGTGATTATTAGTGATAAAAGTAGAAAACGTATTAAATTTAATGAATCTTAATCAACAAAAAGGTTAATTAAACACCTTTCCGCAATAATGTTCGTATTTTGCATACGCATTTCGACAACATAGTTGTCGTCAGCAGATAATTAATCACAATTACACCTAGATTTGCGAGAAATCTCGCACAGAAACAAATCCGTATCAGACGTTAACTGTCAAAAGCCAAATATACACTGTAGATTCGTTTCACATAATTTAAAATGTATACTAGTCTTAAAACTAACCACTTTTCTTAAAGAACATCCCCGCTTACACAAGCGAACCTTTGATGATCTAGGGAATTTTAATCTATTAAAAAAAAATTTTAAACAAATCATACTGTATAGTATTTACAGATTTGAGGCATAAATACTCGTATAAGTTTTGAGGCATACGTATTTGTATATTTGTTTCAAGTTATTCAAGCTATTCAGTAATATATTACATAGATTCTAAATTTATATTGTATTCGTTTAAAGCTTACAAAGTGTTGTTACCAATATCCTTTCACGATAAAATTTATTTTTTCCCAATTAAAACGCTGCTATGATGAATTTCGAACTCAATGAACTTATCGCTCGTTTTAAAATACCAAGTTGTTACCAATGAATATAAATTTTTTCTGAATAAAATTTAATAAAATTTCCGTTACTGCTGATTTCAATGTCGAATATTATTCTCTTCTTACATCCTATAAAGAAGCTTTCGTTCTACAAGTCAAACTGATTAATAAATAACATCATATTAGCCCATAAAATATAATTCAACAGCATTATCTTGATATACATGTAAAAGTGCGGTAACAATAATAATAATAATCAAACTCCATCAGAAAGCTTTACAAAATTGAATCTATTTAACGTAAGTCTGTAGTTACATTTTTTTTCGGGAAAAATTTCAGGAGTTAAATTAACTTTTATATTTTATAAACCAACGTTGAATAGATTCGATGTTATTAATATGGATGGAATAAATCATAAATCGGATACCAAATCAAAGAAGCATACTCATAAATGTATAAAATCTTTAAGTAATGTATATTTTGAAAGTCCCTAGGGACGCTGTTTATAAATTCATAGGTTCGGTACGCAGTTGCAATCATTTTATCTATGTGTGAAGATCAAACACTTTGTTTCGTAATTAAAGCCCGAATCTTTTTGATAAAACAGAGATTTAATATTTCATTTATTTCATATTAGTCGTCAACAAGTGTTAATTTTCTTGAATATAACAGCGCGTTATGCTTTTCAATATTTAATTGAAGATTATTATATCAAGTATTAAGTTCTCTGTAGATTCTATTTTACAGACTTCATATTATTGGCAAACAATAGTTATTTAAATTACAATCGCATTGTCATTTAATAAAAATAATAAACAATTGCAGACATTAGTCTGAAAAACAGTGATGTTAATATGAGGGTAGTCCCATGACTACCCGGCCTGACCTAAAGATGGTGGTGATTGTTTGAAAAATATCACTGTATTAGAAAGTAAACAATCTATAAAGCATATGTTTCAAGTTTGAACACGCTACGTTGTTTAGTATTTGTTTGGCAGCCATCAAAAGTGAAGGTTTTCAGTGAATTTGTAAAAATGGAGAGAATTGGTCATCGTTACGTGATACAATACTTTCATTTGAAATGCCTCAACCCAACCGATATAAAAGCTGAACTGGATCCTACTCTGAGTGAGTCTGCTCCTTTGTTTACAACAGTGAAATATTGGGTAGCAGAGTTTAAACGAGGCCGTACGGGTTGTCAAGACGAGCATCGCAGTGGTCGACCAAATGAGGTGACGCCAGAAATAGTGAAGAAAATCCACAAAGCGGTACCGGATGATCGTCGACTGAAAGTACGTGAGCTAGCAGATATAGTAGGCATTTCAAAAAGAGCGGTACATTGCATATTATCTGAAAATTTGGACAAGAGAAAGCTGTGTGTAAGATGGGTGCCGCGTTTGCTCACACTCAAGTAAAAGCAGTGTCGTGAATATGTTTCAATTGAATGTTTAGAGAAGTTTCACATCAGCAAAGCAGAACTTTTGCGCCGTTTCATAATCATGGGTTCATCACATCACATCCGAGACAAAAGAACAATCAAAACAATGGACTCAAAAGGGAGACCCAGCTCCAAAGAAGGCGAAGACCGTTTCATCTGCAAGTTATGGCGTCGATTTTTTGGGATGCGTGTGGAATAATTTTCATTGACTATCTTGAAAAAGTAAAAACTATCAACGGCGAGTATTATGCGAATTTATTACAGCGTTTGAGGGAAAAAATAAAGAAGAAAGCGTAGTTTCATCGAGAGAATGCACCAGCTCACAAGTCCGTTATTGCAATGGCTAAAATTAATGAATTAAAGTTTGAATTGCTGCCTCATGCACCCTATTCGCCAGATTTAGCACCTTCGGATTATTTACTGTTGCCAAACTTGAAAAAAATGGCTCAGTGGTCAAAGATTTTCCAACAATGAAGAAGTGATGTCGGCAGTTAATGACTATTTTGAGGAGCAAGACAGTTCTTATTGTAAAGAGGGTATCGAACTCGATTATGTTGTGTTTTGTGTTTTCTTTGTTGAGTCGAGGTCTTCTGGGACCACCCCCGTAAATGGTACTGTACTTTTTGCCAACTAAAAGTAATGGAAATGGTATGTCACGAATATATAATCGCTTCAATAAACCGCAATATTTCCTGCTTTAGCTGATTTTCATGATAAAAATCGTTTCGCTATATATTGTCTAATAATAATAATTTTAATTTAATAAATAAATAAATTTTATTCGACCATCTCATCTTGCTTCTGCCATTATTCTTTCCACTTCTAGAAAGAAAAAAAAATATTGACCTCTTTCCGCAACAGACAAAAGTAACTGAAAAGAATAGCGGTCTTTATGAATCAATTTCTTACAACATTCATATTACATTTGAACTCCTCGCATTTAATGAATAAGTAAGGGTTTAATCAATGAAGCATTATTTGAAATCTGTAAAAGTTTAACCTTTCTTTTTAAGTGTAATCATTGTTCGGAATATAATAAAGGCAGAAAGCAAAAATTCTTCGTGATAGTTTGAATGAATGCTACTGACTCTTTTGCCTACAGTGGATTGCTATTGTGTATATCATAACAGAATTTATTTCACAAACATGAAAGGACAACACAAAACATTTGCCCATGTGTAATCGAAAACACAATGGATAATTAACGTATTCTTTTTACTTCTGTACTTTTTTTTAATTTACGTTCTCTGTATGTAACCATTGACGTTTGACCAGAATTGTATTCCCCATACGAATCACGATTTCCGATTATGCGCGTTCGCAACCTTTTGTCAGACCGAGGATTGATAGCATGTTGAAACCATGTACATGAACTGTCTATTTCTATTCGAACTTTATCAATCTCTTCTCCCGGAGCCGCGCTCCGGAGCAGTCGCATTCATTCTTGTCCATTCAAACATGAATTTCACACATTTGTTTTTCCGTCATACCCTTCCTCTCTTCATGCTCCGTGCCGCTAATATAAAACTTCCCTCTATATAATAAAACAAAACAAAAAAGAAGAAACACAAAAGTTTAAATTTATGTATATACGTGCCTCTCAACACGAAAGAGTAGAGAAAGTTCAAGTAGAGACACTTTTTTTAAAGAAGTACATACATATATACGATATGCAATAAAACTGTTTCAAAGGCAATCAAGGTCCCCATTCGTCTAACAATTTATATTCTGTATTAAAGGCTACGTTATGAAATCAAACGAAAATTAATTTAAAGTAGAAATTTTCAAGAATTCATATTTCTAGATTATACTTGGAATAATAATCCCGAAATTTGAATAAATTGCTCTCAAAATTTAATCTGAGTAGGTTTCTAAATAAAATTAGCAAAAAGTCTTGGAAATTAAAGCGGCCAAAAGAGTCCTAATTTTTATTTAGTTTAAATAATTAATACAAAATCTTAATTAAGAATATGCATGAAAATGCCTTTATCAACAGAAATGTTAGGAAGAAATTTAAGTAAATACAAACGTACTGTTTAAGATCTAAGGTAACTGTGTTGGAAGTATTAAAAATGTTTTCCCATTTGGTAACGAAATTGAAAAAAATACAATATACGAGGCTATACGAGGGTAGCTGTTTATATTTCGGGAATAGCAAACAAAAAAAAACCTTTTATTATCGAAAATATGTAGTTTTATTGCTTTTCAAAATATTCTCCTTGAAAATCAATGCATCTTTGCATTCATTTAAACCAATCCGAAAAGCAATATGAGTTTTTAATGCCTCAACTGCCTCTTCCGGCGTAGAAAACCGTTGACCACGAAGTTTATTCTTTACGTGTGAGAACAAAAAGAAATCACGGTGCTAGATCAGGGCTGTCCGTCGGATGGCTCATCAATTCAATGTTTTACCCGGTCAAATATTCAATTGTTTGAACCGACCTGTGAGAGCTCGCATTGTCATCGTGGAGGCACTGTTGCAACGTGACCGGCTTTTCCAAAAAAAACAGGCGACCATTTGTTTTGATGTGCTTCGAGCGCGAACGACTTTTGCTGGTTTTGGCTCATATTGGAATACCCATACAGTCGACTGCTGTTTACTATCGAGCTCATACGTATAGATCCAAGCACCGCCATTGTAGTTTTTATGCATTTCTCCGCACCAATCAACGCGAGTCCTTTTTTAAGCGGTTGTCAAATTATGTAGTACCCAAGGTGAACATAGCTTCTTAACGGCTAAATGTTCATGCAGGATCTTATGCACGTTGGTGTTACTAATATCTAGAGATGCCTCGATCTCACATGACAGTCTTGTATTATCAATGCAGACACTGCATTAATGTTTTCCGACACAATAACATTTATGGGTCGACCTTCACAAAATTCATCGTCCAAAGAACGCCGTCCAAGTTTGAGTTCACTATACAAACAATATACTGTAGTTTTCGATGGTGCTTCATAACCATATAAAGAATTCAGCTCGTCGATGCATTCTTGTTGAGATAATCTACTCCGAAAGTTATTAAAAATAATTGCAAGAAACAGTTCGCGAGTTAATTCCATTTCTCGCTGACATAAAATTTTCAAGTTACTGTCAATAGAAATAGCGACCGGATAATAAAACTGTCAAGATAAATATATTGTCAAAAATGACAAACTTCACGATGTAATCATCAAATCGAAGGCAACACTAACAGTGGTACCAGTTCCCGAAATATAAACGGCTACCCTCCTATAATAAATTAATAAAAATTCGATTGTAGAAATTTACGAAATCCTGGGGAGATTGGGGGAATGAAAACGCGATGTATTTACTTTAATATAAAAAACTCAAGAAGAAATAAAACTCATCATAATAGCTATTGAAGAGAAACAATATTTAAAATTATAGTTTGCTTTTATTTTATAATGAAGCTATATCAAAGAAAACAAATCAGTACTAATATAATCAAAGACACACAAAATAGAAATTAAGCGAAAATTGCAAATAAATACTACAACACATTGAAAAATCTTTTATCGCCGATAAACTAAAATTAAATTAGCATAAAATACAAAATCTACAATTCTAAATCAAAGAGAATATAAAGCAATATGCAAAATTCTTGTACAATAGCATTGATAGGAAATCAGAGTCGGTGATATTTCCACTACGTATAAAACGTATAAAAAAGGAGATTGAAATAAACTACCAATTAAGTACATCCAGTAAATTTTAAATTCACACAATAAAAATGCATGACAAACGATTTCATCTCAAATGGAAATTGTTACGGAGTATATGTATGAACAAATATGTATAAAACAGAGAAAATAAACACCGTTAATTAAAATAGGTAAGATATACATATTTTTCTGAGTATATTGGTTATTATTTGGAATCATAATGAAAAAATAGACGTATACAAAATTGTATTCACAAATTGTTTTCTTCCGAAAACAAAAACAATTATAAGTTCCTAGTGAGTTTCATTTTACAGAGTGCCTTAGACGTTTGTCTACTTCTTTTTTATTATTTCTATAATTATACCAATTTAAAAGAAGGGATACTTTACAAATTGTACGAAATATCTACTAAGAATAGTTTTATACGTGAATAAAAAACACATGAGAAATTGAAGGATAAGTAAGTAACTAAAATATATGCAATACAAACGAACAAACGATGAAAGCATAATATTTTTGGATATGATAGCAGCGTCTAACATCGTAAACGAGAAATAATACATGCATGCATGTGCACGAACCAACTCTGGAAGCAGTTGTTCCACTCGTTTGTTGGTCAAAATTACGTTTTTGAAAGCATCGACTGCTCTTTCTCATAACTAGAACCTTTGACCACGCAGTCCGTTCTTGATTTTCGGACAGGTAAAGAAATCGTTGGGACTGTACGGAAGATGATCCAACAATTCGACGTTAAAAATTTAATTGTCTTGCGTACTGTGTGCGAACTTGCATTGTCTTGGAGGAGGATGATTCGTTGTTCGAGGTAGGTTTTTCGAAGCTCAGCGACGACTTGCAGCAAACAAATGATTGTATACCAATCGGCAGTAACAGTTCTTGGATCTTGTAGAGAAATTGTTGTTACATCACTTGTTTTTAAGACAAATGTCGCGACAATCTTTTTGGAAACACTTCGACAACGGATTACTTTTGTCGACTTTTCTTCACCTTGGAACACCTAAACAGACGACTAGCGTATATTTTCTGGTCCGTATGAAAAATCCAAGATTTATCACCACTGACAATGTTGTATACGTTTTTAGAATTTCCGGCGTCGAAGCGATCTAGAGCCTTTTGACACCAATTCACCCTAGCTGCTTTCTGTTCTTCGATCAACACATGCGGTATCTAACGGGAAACTAATTTTTTTACACACAATTCTTTATACAAAATTTTTTGAATTGAGGTCTTCGATATCACCAATAATGCTTCAATCTAGCGATACGTCACATGTCTATCTTCGTTGATCATCTTGCACACAGCATCGACGTTTTCCTGAGTGACTGCCGTGTTTGGCGAACCTGCTCTTGGATCGTCGCTAAGACTAATCCGTTCAGTTTTTAATTCTCCATATCAACAAGAAATTGTTGACAGATGTTTTTCATTATCAGAAACAGAAACCAACTTCGTGAGGCATTCTTTTTGATATAATTGCCTTCGAAAATTATAAAAAAATATTCAGCGAAAATGTTCTTGGTTTAATTCCATTTTTCGACTAACTTGTCAACTTTGACAGTTTGTTGTAGCTACACACTACACGTATCGCACTGAAACTTTGGATTTAGGTTACCTAAAGATGGAGGTAAATTTTCAGAACTGACATTTGACTATGTCCCTGTATGCAGAACTTAAAAGACATCCCAAATACGGAATTTCTGTAAATGCCAAGTAAACTTGAGTGTTTTAAAAAATTCATACAAATATCTATGGGGAATAAAAAATACCATAAGGTAGAACATACTTCAGAGTTAACAGGAAGATATTCTATGTCCATTTTAATCTATTAACTGTGTAACAGAATGTTGAAGAATACAACAAAAAATCGAACATCCCAAAAGTATTTATAGGGTGAAATAGATTAAAACCTGTAAAAATGGATAGCCTATTAATATGTTGATGATATTGTCTTTACAATAGGCACAAAGATGAAATTACAGACATAAATAAATGTGGACCAAAAACAAAATAAAAGTAAGAAGAACAAGACAGCAAAAGAATAGAAATTAAAGAACAGACACTAGAGAGATCATCTATTTTGAATAGCAAGAAACGGAATAGCAGAAAATCGAAGATAGAACATGTAGCGTCATATACTACAGACTACAAATTTGTATTATGCTGATAACCAAACCATACTATAGGGAAAATATTAGCCAGAGCACAAAGGTGAGATCGTCTATGCTAATAGGCGACGAGCATTCTCAAAAAACATTTGAGACTAGACCAACAGCAGTAGAGATTAAATATACTGTTTCTAATGAAACCAATTGAACCAAAAGAAAAAAACTCGCAGAGCAAGAAAATATATAAAAGTGGAGATGAAACAAATTGACTTGCACACATTGTACCAATAGATGTGAATGAATATAGAATAAAATAGAATAGAAATAGGGAATGTAGGAAAAGGGAAGAGGCAAAAGTCAAAAATTTTAGACCAGTAAAAGAAGTGAACTTGAAAAAAGAAGAAAAGCGATTGGAGATATTGAAGAATTGGTAAAGGATAAGAGGCAATGATATGAATAATATTCGATATCATGTAATGATCAGAAAAGGAGTAGGATTATTCTTTTATCCTTTTCTTGTTGGAAATATTCATATTACAATGACAATTCTTTATTTGCGATATTATTCGAAGAGTTTATTAACTTAATTTAGAGTATTTGACAATAAAATTGTTTCCTAAATGGAATACTATGTATTTCAATATTGTACAATATTACAACTTACTTATATATAATTATATATTATATACTAATATAAGCAAAGATTTCAAAAACAAAATTAAATGTTTATATGCAGCGACATAATAAAAAAAATTAATATACAGACAGGTGGAAAGAGACGAACATTAATGCGAGGGTTTATTACAAATTTTATTACCTCTTTAACAAGGGATTATAAATTTTAACAAGGCCAGGGCTGAAATGGGCAATAAAGCAAGTTGAAATTATGAAATGAGAAACACGAAAAGATCAAATTTCAATACAAGTACATTTTATGTATATGGTGTTCAAATGAATAAGGGTGTAGATGTAACGTAATATTGTCCAATTTTTTAATTAACCTACCTAAACTTTCAGTTATTCCCGACCCGTTGTTTTTCAAAGCCTTGCATGCCCTTTTTACTGAATTGAATAAAGGGAATACAATATCGTTGCTGCATAGCTCAAGCTGTTAAAAACCTGTAAGAAAAACAGCCATCTAATGGCATTTGCATTATTAAAATCCGTACAACTGCGCTGGATGGAATCCAAGATTTATATACTAACGAAATGTATCCCTCATATAATTGTTTAAACTAGGTTTATTATCAAAATAAGCTCATAAATCTCCTATAATCGTACTATTAATAAAATGTATCAAAGAAAGTAAGCTTAACTTGTTTTACAAAAAGTTTCAGCTTTTGTCAAAGACGAAGTTTAATGAATTAAGGTTAATATAACCCCCTTGCACAATAATTTTCGTATTCTGCATACATATTTTGACAACTAAGTTGTCATCATCAGCAGATAATTAGTCACAATGTCGCACCTGGGACCACGGCAAAGTCCGCACAAACACATTGTCCGTACTAGACATACACCATCGAAAGCCAAACACACTGTAGATTCGTTTCACATAATTTAAATTGTATTCTGGTTTTAAACTAAACAATTATCTTAAGATACCTACTTGCATATACGAAAACTTTTTTTTTCGTCCATCCTATATTACTTACCTAGGAAGTCAAACAGACAGAGTTAGAAATGGGACCCCCGTCGGCGTTTAACACATGGTTTCTATTTTTTTAAATATATATATATATATATATATATATGCTGTCATAGATATTTAATGCAAGGTAATTATACACATTCTTAATGAAATGTAAAGAATCCGCGTTTACGTTATGATTATTTTCTAATACATGCTTTGCTAGACTAGATTTCTCAGGTCGATTACATTAGATGTGCGCCATATGCTCTTTATACCTTTTGACCTCAGTTTTGTCTTTCGCATTTCCTAAAAGGTATAGAGCTAGTGAACGGAAATGTAACTTGAAAACTGCGTAAAAACATTAAACATATAAATTACTCTCGATTGCTTTATGGTGACAAACATGTGGCATCCCGGATTGTCTTTTTTATGTTAGCCTTGCTAATTAACCCACTGATTATTTCCGAATCAAAACCATTGTATCGCGGAATGTTCTTAATAAAATTCTTATTCGTACTCTTTTTTGTATCTCACTTTTATTAGTGGAAAACTAAACAAACGATTGATAAAAAAACTGACAGAATCCATCCCTTGTTGCATGCTATCATATTAATTTCTATTTTATGATTATTTCTAATTATTAGAGTATCTAAGTACCTCTCCCATATATTTAATCGTCGGGAATTTTGAATTTAATTGTTTGACGAAAACGTCTAAGTTACATTTATGTGTGATAAAAATCACCAAAATGTCATCTACATACTTGATCCAAATTCTTGGAAAATATTTAGCGTTATATATATGTTTAACTTCAAAATTACTCATAAATCTGCTATAAATGGAGGAAACCAATTGCCCATTGCTGTTCCTTGTTTCTGTTCATAGAACTTACTTTTGAATTGGAAACAATTTTGGGACGTACATAGGATTGTCAATCGCACATATTTAATTCCTTTCCTTTTTCCGGTTCAATCTTATTTCTGTTCAGAAATTCTTCTAAATATTTTAAAGTTTCTGGAATTGATACCGAAAGAAACATTAACATTCCATCGGATAACACTAAAATTGCCCCGTCTTCTAGTTTACAATTTTTAAGTCTTTGAATAAATTCTATTGAATTAGCAACTGATAGGCTTTCAAATTTTTTGGGCAAATTGTTGTATTCATCCACTAGCCATTTTGAAATTAAGTAAGGGGGAGAGTTAATCCTTGAAATACTTGGTCTCATTGGGTTACTTGGTATATGTATTCTAGACAAACAGTACAGTCTAGGGATCAACGAATTACTCACACTTTATCTATAATCCTTCTTAGGACAATTTTTTAACACGCCTTTAGTGTCTCTAATCATTTTTTGTAATGGATTTTTCTTCGATTCAACATATGTTCCTTCTGAAATTAGGTTTCTCACTTTGAAAATAATCGCTTTTGTCTATAATTACCAATTCGCTCCATTTATCAGTTTTTAAATAAAAGCAGTGTTTCGACCTAAGACTTTTAATCGAATTCCATTCATGATTAACTGACTTTTGTTTGTGTTGCTGTAAATTCTGTTTAATTTGAATCTTACAAGCCTCTTTAATGAAGTTTTTTGAACTTGGTTCTAAGTTCTTAATAGACGTTTCAATGCTTGCAATCATCTTCTTGATAGGAGTGTCACGGTTGTCTAAACAATATTTTAAAGCTTTCTTTAAATTTACCTTAAAGACGAAGCTAAAATTCGTGTAAATAATATTTCAAAACTAACGTCTGTAATGTTAGATATTTTTTAGATTCATATTTTTAAGATTTTTATTTAATCCAATTTTAATTTTTAATTTAAATATTTAGGACTACGTTCTCTTC
Source organism: Dermolepida albohirtum (assembly GCA_031893035.1). Lineage (NCBI taxonomy): Eukaryota > Metazoa > Arthropoda > Insecta > Coleoptera > Scarabaeidae > Dermolepida > Dermolepida albohirtum. Next base: position 126,502 of record JAVIWB010000373.1, read on the forward strand.
TTTTATTCATTTAATAGAGGTAACTTTTGTAATACTGGTACATACGAAACATGGAAGTGTTTACAAAGACCTGTATTTCCTTCTCCGTCAACTGACTTAATAAAGGTTTTCCAATAAGGACTTGACAACTTTTTTTCAAAATAAAATGCAGACCATTTGAGATATTTCAAAAACTTTATTATCGGGTTGAAGTACAATCAAAACATTTATGAATGGAACTCGACTTCGTTCATATGGCCACCGCGGGCACGTTTGCAGCGGTCGATTCGTTGGACCCAATTTTCGATGACTCGACCACACAATTCGGCCGAAACGGCTGCTATTTTGCGTTCAATGTTGGCTCTGAGCACGAACGAGGCGGCCAATCGACTGGTCCATTTCTTGAGATAACACGCTCGTGCCATGTGGCTTGTGGCACCGTCCTGCTGAAACCACATGTTGTCCAAGTCCATATCTTCCAATTCGGGTCATTACCATTCACAGCAACGTGACGATCATTATCGTCGACGAAAAAATATGGCCCTATGACGCCGTCGGCATGCAAACCGCACCAAACAGTTATTTTTTGTAGATGAAGTGGTGTTTCATGAAGCACATGTAGATTTTCACCCGATCAATAACGAATATTTTGCTTATTGACGAACCCATTGAGCCAAAAATGAGCTTCGTCACTGAAAATGATTTTGCGATAAAATTGATCACCTTGGCGCATCTTTTCCAGAGCCCAATCGGAGAACGTACGTCGCTTCAAATGCTCCATCGGCTTCAATTCTTGAGTCAGCTTGATCTTGTATGCGTGTAAACCAAGATCCTTACGCAAAATTCGCCATAAAGTGGTCTGGGCGATGCCCAACTCTTGAGAACGCCGTGGAATTGACTGATTTGGATCATTTGCTACGGACGCTTCAACGGCAGCGATATTTTCGACACTTCGACCAACCCGTTATGTCACTGGCACGGCAACATCACACAACGAATATGTAGACTCAAATTTTTGCACTAAACTTGTTACTGCCTGTCTACTAGGGCGAGAATTACGACCGAAAATCGGAGTTAACACTCTTAATGTAGCGGTCACCGACTCCGAATTTCTGTACTAAATTTTTATAATTTGCAGACGTTGTTCGTTCGTGTACTTTACCATGATGAAAATGTTAAGTTTACTGAATAAATTTACAGTGACAGTTCAGTGATTAGTGAAAGGGTGCGTTCACAAATTGAATTAAAAGTTGTCAAGTCCCTATTGGAAAACACTTTATTAATATTATTTTAAACTTCTTTTCGCAATTAATTAATTACAAAATTGTTTTCATTCTTTTACCAATTCCTTTAAATATATCGCGCTTTTGTTTCCTAATTTCATGTATTTTAAAGTCGACTTCTATAAATATCCACAACGCTGACGTACGAGAAACTAATATTCATGCAACCGCCTAACAATTACCAACTCGAATCGGTTGTAATCATCATCCATAATCGATAATAATAACTGTCGCAATTTCTTGGTTTATAATCGGATTTGCGACTCCGAATCGTTTAAATAAAAATCCATGCCGATAGAGTGATATAAATTATTTGGTCTCAGATGATACACACATACTCATATAATAAAAAATAATAAAACCACTTTTAATACTCTCTCTATGCTTCTGGAAATATTGATATTTCCGGACTGAGTTGGACATAGCAAATAACCGCTAACGAATATTCAAAAACAATTTTTAGTACTTTATTATCTTTATTTCTTATTTTAATTTAGGTAAATGGATGTGTATACTAACGGGTTTTCCAACAAGAGGTTTCAATTTGATATGTAAAAAAAACGAGTATTTTTAACCGAAATCATGGGATGTTTATTTAATTGTAAAGAGTAGGGTATGCCTTTATTAATGGAAAACATTACAAGCCAAATGGCCGCCACGACTACGCTTGCAAAACCATATTCTTTTCATGAAATTTTCCATCACCAATTCGCACATATGCGGCTGTATGTCATCGATAACTTCACGAATTCCATCTTCGAGGTCTTGAATCGATTATGGTCTACGAGTATTGGCATAGACCTTGTCTTTCATGTAGCCCCAAAAAAAAGTCTAAAGGAGTTAAATCACAAGATCACGGTAGCCAATTGTGATCGCCTCTTCGAGAAATCACACAGTCGGGAAACTTTTCATGCAAAAGAGCGATGGTATCATTACTTGTATGGCACGTAGCGCCATCTTGTTGAAAATAAACGTCCACAACAAGGTCTACCAACTCCAGCCATACAAAATCATTAATCATCGTTCGATAGCGCAATCCATTCGCCGTAACAGTTGCTCCAGCCTCATTTTCGAAAAAGTAAGGTCCAGTGACCCCGCAACCTAGAGGTGCCTCAATCTAATGGTATGTCACATGATGGTCTTGCATTATCAATTCAGACACTGCATTAATGCTTTCTGACACAACAACATTTGTAGGACGACCTTCACGAAATTCATCGTCCAAAGAACGCCGTCCAAGCTTGAATTCACTATACCAACGATATACTGTTGTTACAGTTTTCGATGGTGCTTCATCACCATATAAACAATTCAACTCGTCGATGCATTCTTGTTGAGATAATCCACGCCGAAAGTTTTGAAAAATAATTGCACGAAAATGTTTGCGAGTTAATTCAATTTTTTCGCTGACATAAAATTTTCAATTTACTATCAACAATAGAAATAGCGACCGGATAATAAAACTGTCATGGTAAATATATTGTCAAAAATCAGATCGGAGACAACACAATAGTGTTGCCACTTCCCGAAATATAAACGGCTACTTCGTATTGTGCCATATACTTTGATGAAGAAGTAAAGTTACTGACATGTCTAGACATCCATGCTGCCGACTCTATACTTTTATGCATATATACATGAAGATGTTTGATCTATGATGGGTTTTAGTTTTGTAAACATGCTTTTCTTACTTCAATCGAACGCCTACGTACACTAAAACACAAAACCTAACTACTATAACCACTATAAGTTTATAACCACTGTATATTCAAAAATATCAATACTTCTCGCTGATAACTTGTTTTATCTGAAATTAATTATTATTCTCCTTTTTAAAGTTTTGTTTTAAAACCAATATATTACCGACTGTACACGCTTTAGTCCACAGTTTTTTAATTCTACATCACATTATTTACATACAAGAATTTTCCAAATAAATGTGTTGCATGCAATAAATATTGATTTTTGTTTTATTACGCCATAAAGTACATACATGCAAATACATGTACATATATTTATATATTTGGTACATATATATTAAAATGTAACCTCGCGTATGACTGTCAAGTGTCTATACGTAAATGATGCAGAATAATTTTAATAGAATAATATATATGAGAGTTGCGGGCCTCGGGGAGAAACTGCACGTAATCATTTCAAGCGATCGGGCTTCAATTGGTGTGTGCTTGAAAAGTAGCTAAATCGAGTTTTAACAAAATTGTCACAGTTTAAAATGTGATCGTGTAGGAACCTATCGACCATATTGGATACAGCCGTATGTATCGTACGAGCATACGTGATAAGCGCTTCATTTGGCCCACTATTAGTTCGCAGAAAAATTTGCAAAACTAATTCGCCAAATACTAATTTCGAACTAGCCGTATAATTAAATGTCTGCAAAATATACGTTTGCAAAAGCTAATTTAAAAATTCACTCTGTGTGTTCAAAATCTAGGGAAAATTTATGCATATACAACAGTTATGATGATCTTGTCTGTTTACACTGTTGAGGTTCCTATCGATTGTTTTAAAACAAAAATCTTTGTTTTGAAGTTGTTCGACCGAGTCAATACCGTCAATTATTTTAGGATTTCCATTAATATTACTCCTTATTTAATATTCGGAATGAATAGATATTTCAAAAATTCCTTAGTGCTTGTGATTCAATTCTCGCTAGCGGATAGTTTACAGTAATTACATTGTTAAAAACTAAAGATTTGTTCTTCTGCATCTTACCACATTTATTTATCTTTCTAAATTAATACATTGCCTCTAAAGACATAAATACACAAGTTGCAGTGTTACTCCGCAGATAACTACTTGATTTTTTGCATATCAGATTAAATATCAGGAAAACTGAATAAAAACTGAACAAAAACAGAAGCATTATTTTGTACATAAGAAATGTGAAACGAAATTCGTTCCATTAGAGACGGAAAGAATATGGAGATAAACAATATAAGCTCTAGACAAAAAACACGTCTTTAGGTCTATATACTGTATCTTCGATTTACATATATCATTCATGAGCGCCATCTGTCTATCATTTAAATTAAAGATTACTACGAAAATGACGTGAAAAGACAAATTAAGCTAATGAATTAATTAAGTTTTTGACTTACTGAAAAAATCAAGAATTTTTTTTATTTCCAACAACTCGTTAAGAACCATTGGGAAAACTGCCTTAAAGAAATCTCATCTGTATCTTTTCCTAATACGACATCATTCAATAACGCAATGAAATTAAGAAAATGTGTAAAAGTTATTTAGTGGACTTTTTATATTTTCGATTAGTGAAGGCATATCTATTCGTTATACATCAAGACAACCCAAGGAGATCGAAAAGAACGTATAGGTTTTCTTTTCATTAATCGCCGCATACGTAAATATCTACGACAAAATGTTATAGAGACAACACCGCCAAACCAGGACTTTCAAAAGTACATTGAAGATTGGAGTAAAATTCCTAAAATAAGGATCAATGAAGTGCAAGGACTTAACTTTCAGTGAAGTAAAAAGCACAATCATGAATCATTCTTGTATCTACCATGACTGTTAATCAGTTTATTTGTGTATAAAGAGGGGTCTAAAGACCCTTAGAACTCCAAATTTCTAGGTTTCGTATTCGGTGCTATTTGCCTAAGACTTGTTACTCGAACATAATTCGTTAAAACGTAAAATTCAAACCCATAAGATTGATTCTAACAGTGTGCTTTAGCGCGATTCGCTAACCTATGACCAATATTTAGAAATCGGTGTCGTGCTATATTATAAAGAATATATCTAATTGGTTCAAAGGCGATCTTGTAATGTAATCTACAACTTTGCCTATTAATTCAGTAATTATTATTTTTGCATAATTTTTGTTTTTTCATTTACTTATTTATAAGAATGAATAATGACAGATAGGCATGGTAACAATGGAAAACAAGAACTACCGAGGAAAATTAATGTTAAACCTGGAAAGATGCTCTAGAAGACAAAGTCCATCAGAGAGATCAAAATGGATATTAGCCAACAATAACACGAAACAAAGAAGACATAAGCTACATTTATCTACAATATAGACAGACCAGACCGATCTAATTCAATTGTAAAAAATTTATTATTCGACTTTTGCAAGCTTAGGTTAAGATAGTAAAACGGCTTCTCTGATTCTGAGAAGAATTGTTGTCTCGCGATCTGCAGACGATCTCAAGATTTATAATATTTAAAATACATTTAGCAATTTATTGTTAATAATTGCAAAATTTCTTACACTTTTACATGAGACTCTCACGAAGACATTTTATGTTTTCAACACATATTTTCCCGACTCTTGTTTTTTGCTTCTTATTTTCTTGTGTTTCCGTTATAATTGCATGCATAAAATAAAAAACTGTTGGATAAAAATATTTAGTACTGTCGTTCTTGAATATTCCAAATTTAGTTCAACTTTCAAGAACAATTTTATTGAATGTCAATTCTCTTTAGCATATTCATTGATTAAAAACCTATTCGATGTATCGAATATTGGATAAAGCTTTCTCTTCAATAAAATATTTGCATAAATTTAATTTACATTGACCGTTGCATTTATAATTAAAAACAACTCGACGATAACTTTTCTCTTTGTATTACATTTTTTTCATCTGATCAATTTTCGGGTTTTGGAGATAATATTTCCGTCCCCTCTAGATTTTTAAAATCGATTTCTGCACAACGTGCGCATAAATGTTTGCTTTGCATTTTTTATTCTTTTTTCCCTTTCTATTTTTTGTTCTATTGCCAACCGCTAACCAACCCTCACAGGAGACGCAAGAAAATTAGCAGCTGTGAAATTATGATGATGTTTACATGCGGTTATAGCGATGGGGGACAGTGTGAATGATAGTGTGAATGCACACTTATTATAAAAGAGTATGAAACCAATTAATGAGAGGATGAACTTGACTATGTATATATCTATATATATACATATATATACTTATACATACACACATATATACGTATGCATATATATGTACATATATACAAGGAGCTGGAGATATAATGACGTACTATATATGTAGTGCCTGTTGGCTAGGCGCTTGGTAATAGTGGTGCCATCTGGATTAAAGTTCGCCATTGCATTCAGTCAAATCCCCTTGATTGATGTCAGTACGCAGAGTGCCGCTGTATGTATATATATATATATATATATATATATATATATATACATATATATATTGGAAAGTCCAGTAAACACTTCATATAATGCAATGTAATATTATCATGGATCAATCGATACACAGGGATACTATATTATTATATTAATTGCTTTTACATGAACATGAAATATTACGTATGTATACAACTGACGATCATGGTTGAATTAACAATCGTAGTAATTACTACTGAGTAAGTAATTATCAAGTTCGTAACATTCGAATGCAATATTAAATAGCAAGTGCGTATCGCATCAGTAATTCCAAAAGAAATCAAGCGTTTTACTTGAGGAGTCTGTGAGTAACTAGACAATACTGTAAAATTTACCGAAACTCATTTACAAATTTTCAGAAGAGTTCTAGATATTTTGGAACAGAGAACTTGAACAAAAAAAATCACGGGGTACAAACGTAGAATATTGAAAGTTATTTGAAAAATTTAAAACCAAAGAAGATGTGCTCTAGGATGTATCTTCCCTCCATAATTGTTTCATTAATTAATGATGGTTTAAGCATAACGATGTAAGGAAAAAGAAGAGAAATAAAATGAAGCCTTAACGAAAACTTTCGACTTTTGCCAAGGTTTTGTCTGTGAACATTTTTTTAGCATCAAGTGGGAAGATTCCAGAAAATGTATATCAGTTAAACATTATCTCTGAAAATATGTACATAATAATCAATAGGGATAGAATCTAGATAATACATACCAGGTACAGGGGAAAGTCATTACATCAAGCTCAAAGCCATATATATTATATTTTGCGAAAGCAACACTGTCATAGATTTATACATCTTTGAAAAGTCGAGTTTCGTGCCCGAAAAAAAGTATTTACGGCACGCATTACTTTTCTTATTTAATCAAAAGAAAAAAACCCCTGAAAGTCATCGTTTACTGATAGAAACTTAAGCTGGACATGCTACAACCATAAAAACAAGTGAAGCGTGGTTTCGACAATTCAAAAGTGGTAATTTCGATGTACAAGACAAAGAACGTTCTGGTAGACCGAAAAAGTTTGAAGATACGAAACTGTTATTCGATAAGGCTCAACCCAATTTCAAAAACAATTGGCAGAAGCGTGGCCTAAGAAACGATTAGCGACCAATACAAAAAAATGGGAAAATGGGTGAAACATTAATTGAATGTCAAGCAAATGGAAAATCGAAAAATCGTCTGTGAAATGTTGCTTCAAAGGTATGATCGGAAGTCATTTCTGCGTCGAATAGTGACGGGTGATGAAAAATGAACTTATTTCGAAAATTGTAAGAGCAAAAAATCATGGTTATCATCTGGCAAAGCCGGACCATGGACTCCGAAGCCAAATCGTTTTAGTCGCAAGACAATGCTCTGTGTTTGATGAGACCAGAGTGGCGTGGTGTATTACGAACTGTTGAAACCTGATGAAACAGTTAACACTGATCGCTGCCGATAACAAGTTATCAATTTGAACCATGCATTGATAGAAAAACGTTTAGAATGGGCCCGAAGACACGGTAAAGTGATTTTACATCACGATAACGCGCCGTCTCATACAGCAAAACCAGTCAAGGAAACGTCGAAAACACTTGGATGGGACATAATAATCGCACCCGCCGTACTCTGCAGACCTTGTCCCATCCGACTATCACTTTTCCGCATCAATGGGACACGCGCTTGCAGAGCAGCACTTCGCCAATTTCGAAGAAGTTAGAAAATGGTTCGATGAATGGTTTTGCTCAAAGGACAAGCAGTTTTTTTGGGATGGCATCCATAAATTGCCTGAAAGATGGGCAAGATGTGTAGAATCAAATGATCAATACTTTGAATAAATAAATTTTTCAATTTTCTTGAAAATTATGTAGTTCTTCTACGGAAAAACCGGTAATGACTTTTTGGTACACCTGGTATACATACAAGCCCAGTTTTAGGCATTAAAACTTTTCTTTGAATTTTTAATGTAAATTCGCTATGTACATAACAGGCGCTTTGTACATAACAGAGCAAATTTGGTTCATTTACGTAGTTTCTGGATATAACTACATTTCGAAGAAGTACTTACCTCTCTCATATAGAACAGAATTGAAACTGGACAGTTCCAGACTCATGCATCTACTGCAATAAATGTCTAAAATGTATGCAAGGATGTCCTTGATAAAATGAGTCACAAAGATTAATAGAGATAAGGTCTTATTATCGCCTTACATAAAAATCCTAGAAATCATTAAAACTGTGATTAATGTGCACTTTTTATGTACGTATTTGGTATCGAGACAATATAATGCATCATCTAACAGAGTTTTCTGGCAAACGAAATATTATCCAGTCTAAATAAAGTAGTCAATATTTTGTTTTGATGTTTTGCAAATGAAAAAATTACTACAGAGTTAATAATTACCCGGGATATCTTTTCATATTATTTATGTAAAAGCAAACGGTAGTGATTTATCGTTAGTTAAATGCTGAAAATCTTCGCCGTAAGTCTGGGCTTTATAACTTAAATTACACCAAGCATTACTTGCTTGTAATCAATAAAATCTGTCTTAGAAGTTTGAATTTATATTAAATAATACGAATTTTGTTCAATGTCCGTATTTCCTTATTTAAATATCGTTTTGAAAGGAATTGTTACGAAAAACTCTAGGCCATTTGGATACTTGTATATTCAAACGGTCCACAGACAGACTATATCCACTATATAATATTACATTTGTTTGGTAAACAAATGCGGGCGAAATGGAAAGCCGTACAGTATCAGAAGTGAAACATTAGCAAAACAGCAACGCCAAAAGCAGTAGGAAAATATTATTTACACTCAAGCATAAGAAAACGCGAAATTTTCATTAATGTGTATGTATATATTTCACTTCTTTTTTTCACCAATGTAAACAAAGTTATATAACCATTATCGTACTTTTGACATTTCTGAGTAGTAGGAAATGGATGTATTATTACATTTGAAAGTTTTTTCGTATACAACGGATCTCTAGAAGAAATAGAATATATATATATAATATTTTACAAAAAAACTTTTTAATTTGGATGATATTTTCTATTCGAAAAATTATAATATGCTATTTTATTTTTATCTTTTAAAAACAGGAAACAGGTGAACACATTTTTGCAAATATTAGTAATAATATTGTGTTAGTCATAATAATATTATAATAATATTTCCTATCTTTTTCATTGATCATTAATAACAAAAGAAAATCTATCAATTACATACTTCTCTTTTCTTGACGTTGCTATCTTTCAGCGAGTTTCGTAATTTCTGATTACAGCTGATTCACACGCTTGAGTTTTTAAGAGAACGAAGCAAGTGTAACTCGGAAGGCGCAAGGTCCAGTTAGTATGGTGAGTGTGTCAGTACATCCCATCCAAGAAAGAATTTTTTACGGCCCATCAAACTTGCGTGTGGTCTCGAGTTGTCGTGATTAAGTACCACTCTTTTATCATGACAATATCTGGAAGTTTCTGGATGATGAATTCGCTCAAACTGTCCAATTCACGACAGTACACACTTGAATTATTTCATTCCTTGGTAGAAGCTCGAAAAATGCAACATTTTTAAAATTCCACTACATTGAGAGCATAACCTTTCTCTAATGAATGTCTGCTTTCGATGGCGTTTAGGGTGAATCTTCAGGTCGAAACCAAAACCTTTTTCACATCAGTTTATTCGATCCACTTCTCATTACTTATTATGAGTCGCATCAAATTGTTTTTCTCACGTTTAAGTAGCCCTAGCTTTTTCGTGTGATCACGAAAGCTTGAATAATGTATGCTTACCGTTTCTGCAATCTCTTGTGTCCTGCGGCGTGAGTTTCACCTGATCAACGACTTTATTTTGTCGTCGATTTCAGTGGATCTCGATGATTGCCGGGCGTCATTAAGACTAAAATCACCATCATGAAATTTCATGATCCATCGTTGGCATTGATAGCCTTGTAGAGCACTGTCATCGTAGAAAAAAATTTTGGCACATGTTCCTTTACGGAGGTAAAAAGTAAAACGTAACAAAAATGCACATTTCGGTCTTCTATTTTCAACTCAACCAAGTCGCTCAATTTTTTTCCAAAATGAACTGTTACATGTCGGTGCATAAAGATAGATGTTAGTGGCTTTCGCAGTTACAAAATGGACTAGCGTCAGCTGTTGCAAAAATAGAACACAAGCCAATACTAATAATAATAATAATAAAAGTTTCCTATAATAAATTAATATATATACTTATTTTTTAATTTCGTTGAAATCTATAATTAATAATAATATCTCGTTTTACATACTGCAGACTTCCTACTATGTGTTACCAATTTCTCACACATCCTAAAGCCGAAGTCCTTGCTTTTGAATTTTAAAAGATTTTTTCATCTTCGGATATAAATTTATAATCTATGGCAGTTAGAATAATAATAAATTTTGGTAAACCTTTTTTAATACTTAAGCTGGAATTAGGATTTGTACGGGGGGGTAGACGTTTATATTTAGGGAATAGCAAACAAGAAAAAATTTTTTTTATTATCGAAAATAGTTTTATCGCTTTTCAAAATAATCTCCTTGAAAATCACTGTACTTTTGCATTCGTTTAAACCAATCCGAAAAGGATTGTTGCCACTGTGATGGCAGTATCTCCAAAATATGAATTTTGAATGCCTCGACTGCCTCTTCCAGCGTAGAAAACCGTTGACCACAAAGTTTATTCTTAACGTGTGGGAACAAAAAGAAATCACAGGGTGCTAGATCAGGGCTGTACGGCGGATGGCTCATCAATTCAATGTTTTGCCCGGTCAAATATCAATTGTTTGAACCGACCTGTGAGAGCTCGAATTGTCATGGTAGATAATGATCTGTCGTTTTCGGTTTGTTTTCCTTATTTGTTCACAAACTTTTGGCAAACAAATAGTTGTCTACCATTCGGAATTGATCGTTCTACAACTCTCTAAAGTTGCAATGCGACCGATTTTTCTGAAAAAACAGGCGACCATTTGTTTTGATGTGCTTCGAGCGCGAACAACTTTTGTTGGTTTTGGCTCATCTTGTAATACCCACACAGCCGACTGCTGTTTACTATCGGGCTCATATGTATAGATTCAAGATTCATCACCTGCGGCGACTTTATAAATGTTCTTTGAAGCACCACCATTATATTTTTTGTGCATTTTTTGGCACCAATGGACGTGAGTCCTTTTTTGAGCGGTTGTCAAATTATGTGGTACCCAACGTGAATATAGCTTCTTGACGGCTAAATATTCATGCAGGATCTTATGCACGCTAGTGTTACTATTAATGTTTTCCGACACAACAACATTTGTGGGGCGACCTTCACGAAATTCATCGTCCAAAGAACGCCGTCCAAGTTTGAATTCACTATACCAACGATACACTGTAGTTTTCTATGGTGCTTCATCACCATATAAAGAATTCAGCTCGTTGATGCATTCTTGTTGAGATAATCTACGCCGAAAGTTATGAAAAATAATTGCACGAAAATGTTTGCGAGTCAATTACATTTTTTCGCTGACATAAAATTTTCAAGTTACTGTCAACAATAGAAATAGCGACCGGATAATAAAACTGTCAAGGTAAATATATTGTCAAAAATGACAAACTTCATGATGCAATCATCAGGTCGGAGACAACACTAACAGTGTTACCAGTTCCCGAAATATAAACGGCTACCCTCGTATCTTGTGATTTTGGTTGTAAAAGTAACGAGGAAAATAAAATAACGGAAATTTCAAAGTAACATCATCATCGAGAAAAGGCTAGTACTATCTATGTATGTACATAAAATGGCAATATACTCGGTTCTTCATAAATAAAAAATAAAACAGAAACCAATTTTCAATTTAAAAAAGTTAATCTATTTTGCCTTTAATACATATATGTATGTACCTTTGAAATACTGATAATAAACTATTGAAGTAATTCACCAGTTGCACCTACTGCTCTAACCTCGAACCGCCCGAATTTGTACCGTTTCAACAAGTTCTGTATCCCATTAACTAAATTGCGTGTTCTTTCAAAAATATCACCGACACATCTATCTATTTATATAATACCGTACGTAGGGATAGCTGCTGTGGCCAAAATTGATGGCATTAATTAATTAAATAATTACATTCGACCGAATGTATAAATCTACAATATTTGGATATATTTTACTTTCCCGTAAATATACTTATCAAGTGATTCTTTATGTGTTTAATTTCATATTGGTATTCTATGAGTAATTAACGAATATTTTAAATATACCTTTAAGTTAGTACAGAATTATTGAATAACAGTTTCGGTCGTATTATTAAACTCTTTATATTTCAATTTCATATTTATCTTTGTTAATTTTAAACTCTTGAAATGACAATAATAAAATACAATATTTATACATGTTTTTCGATGTACTTGATCTTTGCGTTCATCTAACTTTTTATATTGTGCAAAAAATTTCCCGTGATTTTTTTTTCTCTAATCCGAGACGTTAATTTTCCAAGAAAACTAATTTCAAAATATTTAATATAAGGTAAACACAGCATGAAAACATTTTAAATTCTAATTAGCAAGTCTCTCAGATTCATCAATAAAATATTTCAAAGCCGCAAAATACTAAACAAAAAACTTAGGAGAAACATCGCACGAGAATCCTTGACTCTTAAATAGAATATACACGAAAAATATAAGGAAATTTCATAATATTTAATTTAGATTACAGCCCAGGAGTTCGAATAAAACTGAAAATACTAAAAAATAAACAAGTATATATTTCGAAGAAGGAATTAATACTAGTTTCTTATAATAGTTTTGTAGTCTTACGTAATTGAAATTCTATAAATTTTCACGACCGATTTTACTTGCTATGTAGTCACTTTAACAATCAATATGTCGCTGTTTACGCCTCTTCGAGATTTTTATACCATAGTCTAAGTCTAATAGCAGATCCTGAACATGTTAGCTGTATGAACAATGAAAAACTTGCTGCAATAATAATATGACAACACCCAAAGAAAACTAGGATCCCTATGTTATTATTTAAGGTTAGATCTACTATAATTAAAGCCTTCTAAGCATTAGAATGACAGAATAGGATGCGCCACTTATTGATCTCCTTCGTTACATCATAAGTTTCAAATACTCATTTTCATCAACTCTTAGCTAGAGCTTTTTGGGCACCAGTTGGGAGTTGACGAAAATGGGTATTTGAAACTTATGATGTAATAAAGGGGATCAATAAGTGGCGCATCCTCTATAAACTTTTTCGACCGATTTTGCTAATAAGTTTTGCCATGTAGTCGCTTTAACAATCAATATCTCGCTGTTTACGCCTCCTCGAGATTTTATGCCATAATCTAAGTCAAATAGCGGATCCTGAAAAAATTAGCTGTATGAATAGTGAAAGACTAGCTGCAACAACAATATGACAACATCCAAAGAAAGCTATGCTACCAATGTTATTGTTTAAGGTTAGGTCTGTTATGATTAAAACCTTCTGAGCATTAGAATGATAGAATAGAATATGCCACTTATTAATCCCCTTTTATAACATCATAAGTTTCAAATACTCATTTTCAACAACCCCCAGCTAGAGCCAAATAAAGTTGTCAGTATTTAAGATTAATAGTTTAGTTACAAAAGGAACACTACACTACACTACTACCTACAGAAGGAATTAAAATTAAAGCTTTTAACTCATTGATAATAGTTTAAAGAGAAGCAACACGAACTACTACAGGCTTTTCTCTAAAATGTATATTTGTATGAAGAGTATAATATTAAACATTTATTTTTCTTGTTCCTTTATCCATTTATCTTCTAGCTAACATATTCATTTGTTCTTGTATTTGCCTTCTATCGTAGCATCTTCCACATTTTTGTGGACCTTCTTATCTTCGTTCCCTTACGTTCTTGCTAACAATATTTTCTTACATTATACCTAATTCCACTCTAATCAAATGCCTCTGTGTATATCATTATTCAATTTCATTTCTTTTTTCTAATATTGGCTCTTTGTTCACTGTGCGTTTCCTTACTACCGCATCTCTAATTTTATCTTCGTTTCCATTGCTTGTAACTTTCAATTTATTTTAAAGATTCCCAACTTTCATATACATTTTTATTTAATATTTAGTAATCTATGGAGCCTATTTGTAAATCTTATTTAATAGTAATAATTTAAATTTTTTTATCCGTTTTTTTTATACGCAAATGGTTGAAAACTACACGCGATTATCTTAGAATTTTTGTAAAGAAACTATTCTACAAAATTTAAGAAAGAACTTATTTAGTATATCAAATATGAAGTTGTATCTTTATCTTTTTGGGACCTCAAATATTTTACTTGCAAATATATTAACATCTTTTATTCTCTTATTTTCATATTTTCATTATTTAATATTGATATCTGATCGTCGTTTTGAATAATATTATTTTGAATATCAATGCTAAAATTGCGAATAATAATGAACTATGAGTTTGCATCTCACATGTACTAAACACGTGACAATTACAGTTGTCATCATAATAATCACATATTTAATATGTGTGTGCGACGTTAGGAAAATATTTTGAATAGTTATTAAAGTTCGATGTTTCCGTTTTATTTTCTCATAATTGTGTCCCGGACTCTGTAGTGGACTCTAGGGAAATCAGTACCACCACGAGTTGTATTATTCAATTCAAGTGAGAACGAGTAGCCAACCCAATCCGGTGTTACAGATTTCACATAGCAGATAGGCCAAACTTGCAATTAGCGATTTTAATATCGGCATTACGAGCTCTTTCTCTTTCTTCCGTACGTTTTATTTTCGTTTTGTCTAGTTCTTCATTAATACTCCTTCGTAAAAAAAAAACGAAGTCTGATAGTTGTCGTGTTCCTACTTCTCTTTTTAATTTTTTATTGCCTCTTGTTTGGCGTCTGAATTCTAAAAACTCCATCTCCCTTTTTTTTCAATTTAGACCGTCCGAGACTTTATTATCTTCACTTTACAATTCTAAGCTGAATATAAATCATTCAGTGTGTTAAATTGAACTTGTAGTAGTCAGACGTTGTCTGGTCGACGTAACGCCGAAACCTTTAATTTGATGATTTTACTATAGCGACTTGTATAAAGTTAATTCTACTATACCTGTTTTATTTTAACAACAGAACACTCAAAATTCCAATAGAAGGACGAGAAGTTTCTATCTGATAAAGTACACCTCCATTTGCAATTTAATTTAAATTTAAACGAATTTTGTACGTCCGCGTTTTTCCAAAAGACATCATGAATTTTCGATTTACGATTTCGAAAAATAAATGGGAAAGAATTGCTACTGATTTTTATACTTTGAAAGGGCGATTGTTAATTTTAGATTATTTCGATCCGGACTTAAAACAACTAAATAAAATAGACATTCGTAGAATGCATACATACATACGGTACATATGTATATACAATAGACTAGGTACGAGGGGTATTTCTTTAATGCTGACTTTAATATTACAAAACAATACTTTATTTTGAAAATTTTATTACATGTACTATATAAAGGATGTTTCAAATTTCGCGTTTTTTTTAAAGAATAAATAAAACACATAATTTGCATTCACTTTCAAAAACTTTTTATTGGTAATTGAAGTATCAGTTATGACATTTATATGCGTAAAATAATATCTGCCAAATGGCCTCCTCTTGCAGCTCCACAGACGTCCACTCTTTTGTTAAAATTTTCAATGACATTTGGACATAATTGAAGTTCTATCTCACCAACGACACGAATAATTTCATCTTTCAAAGCAGGAATTGATTATGGATTGTTTTTATAAACCTGACTTTCCACATAACCACAAAGAAAATAGTCTAACGGTGTCAAATCACATGATCTTGGTGGCCAATTAACATCACCGTTTCTTGAGATTACACGTCCAGGTAATTTTTCTCTCAATAAATCAATTGATTCGTGTGCAAAGTGAGGTGTAGCGCCATCATGTTGAAACCGCATGTCCTCTAGATCAATATTTATTAATTCAGGCCACAAAAATTTGGTTATCATCCGACCATATCGATCACCATTGACAGTTACGGCTTCACCAGCAGCATTTTCAAAGAAGTAAGGTCCAATTACACCACCCGACCATAATGCACACCAAACAGTAACTCGTTTAAGATGCATAGGTTTCTCATGAATAATTCGTGGATTTTCCTCATCCCAGATATGGCATTTTTGTTTATTAACATAGCCACCAAGTTCAAAATGTGCCTCATCGGAAAACATTATTTTTTGAGAAAAATCAGCTAGTTGTTCGTTGATGAAATTGACAAATGAACGACGTTTTAAATGATCTAATGGCTTCAGTTCCTGTGTTATTTGAACCTTATATGGCTTCAGAGCTAAATCCTTGTGTAAAATACGCCAAGTCCTAGTTGTTGTCAACGTCGTGTAACGGACATTTTAGGATTTTCAGCAACACTTTCACGAACCAAACTAATATTTTCTTGTGAATGACCACTGCGACTGCATTTTTTACTTTCTTTGATCTTCCACGGAACCGGTCTCTTGAAATTGTTTAATAATTCGACCAATAGTGCTTTCAGATGGACGATTATGTAAACAACAGAATTCACGTAATTTTCTAAAAACTCTTTTCACAGAACGCTGATTTTCATAAAATAATTCAATTCATGACTATAATGAAGAATACAAAAGTTCTTCACTATAGTCATACAACCTTCATATTCAAGAAAACCAGTTTTCAAAAGCATTTGTGTTTCTAGTGGTATAACGTTTATCTTTCCCTCGAAAACATTATTGGCAAGAATGAAACTCATTCGCCATAACGTGTCTTTAACATGTGTGGATCGTTTGCTACTAGATTAGAATAACCCATAAGTCCAATGCTGGTTTTTACAAATCTACCGTTCCTATGGCAGTATGTAGACAAGCGCAATATAACTCTTTCTTTTGATATTATCACGCATTGTTTTAAGAACTTCGAGCAAAAATATGATAGTGTACTAATAAAAAATACTATAACCATATAGAGATACAACTTCTGTATGTCCAGTTACGCCGAATAAAAATTGAAGAAGACTCATTCAAGCATGTGCTTTTTTCTCGAAATCATATCAAAATTCAATTTTCATCGCGTTATTATAATACATTATAAAACAAGTAATCGAAAGTACAGGGAAAGTATTCGAAAGTAACTTTGCATCTATTGACATAGTATTGGCGTATTTATAATTTATTTAGATAACAAATGAAAGATAAATAGAACACCAAAACTGATAAAGTAAATATGTAATTTTGCCCAAAGCTATTGCCAAAATTCGAGTTAAACATTGAAGAGGCACATTAATAAATAATAATGCAATCTTTTTAAATTAATTGTAACTAGTGACCGGACATGGTGCCCATTCTTCAAGAAGAAAACTTATTGAAATTCCAGATGGAAAATGCAAAATTCACCACAATCGTAAAATAAAACAAAGAGCATCTATCTGAGAAACTCACTATTTTTAAAATAAACCTCAAATGCTGTCAATTTCGGCCTTTTAATTCTCCTCATAACGAAATTTTAGTTGATAATAGGAATTCATCTGGGGCAACTTGAGTGATTATGATTTAACTACTCAATATATCTACAGGTCCAATTTCAGCCACCCAACCCCACTAACATCGCCTTTTCATTATTAAACTTACGGTCCTCTTAAAGTCTCACAATTTCTCGAATATAAAGCACGGAATTAGATTTTGAAGTAATTCAATTAAAATTAGTTATTTTTGTAAAAAAAACATATTATATTAAGTGCTTCATTTAAAAGTTCTTCAACTGCTACAAAGGCAATTGCCTGAGCTATCATACCAAACTCAACATTACAAGCAAAGTTTGTCGTTGTCTCTAATATTGATTAGTCATTTGTGTATATACGTAGGTTGCTTTAAAAATTTTGCGAATGATACCGAAAGAAATTAATTATTTGGACCAACTTTTTTATTGCTTTTCAAAATATTCGGCTTTGTGATCTATGCACTTCTACATTCGGTAGAATCAGTTCTCAAAACATTGGACCCATTGTTCTTCAGTAATCTCAGGTACGAAGTTTTCGTACGTTTTCACAGTCGTTTCAGGCGTATTAAATTTCAATTCACGCATTTTGTTTTTCCATTCAGCTAAAAACTCTGATGTTTAAGATGCGGTGTATGATTTCAGGGCTGAACTATTGCACTGAAACTGTTTCAGTGCAGTAGTTCAGCCCTGAAGATGTCCCATACAAATGGGTACGAAACGTCGGCAGATATAATAGTGACGCGGTTAGAGCCCGGAAACCCAGAAGCAGATAAATGGTAAAGGTTTAGAAATACATCATATTTCTGTTACGACAACCAAATATGTCAAAACTGTGACTTCTTATTCATTTATTTGACTTCACCATTGACTTAGAAAATTGTAACGTATCACTCGAATTCAAATGAATAAATTTGTCTGAGCTAAAGCTTTTCTTTAGCAACTTTTTGGCTGATATATACAAAGACCATTTTCTTAAGTAGAAGATTATTTTGCTCTCTTAAAAACCTTGTTCCTTAGATGGCAAAAAAACAACATCTTCGAAGTTTTTACAAAGTCACTTAATCTGCACACTTGAAATCGACTTCGTATGATAGCTAAAAGATGTTTCACTCTACTTTGATCAAGATGCAATTCCATCACCATAGTCAATACTTTCGTGTTTTAAATTAATCAGCGATTCACACAGTACTGGTGCACAAAATTCTCCTTAACATCACAGGAAAATAGTTAACGACGAAATGGTCAATTGTCTATAACATCGGGAGCGACTGTATTACAATTATTGCAGCTGTGCCACTTGCTGCGCTTTAATATGCGATCGATGGCTTCTCGAATTTTCGATACCAGATGTTTCATGGAATTTTATTTAATAACGCCGTTACTTGTTCTTAGATTGTTCCAGTGACGTGTTTGTACAACCTTATTCTATCGGTGGTAAAACTTTGTTTTAATTCGATTTATTTGTTAGTAATTGATTGTTTTTCGACGTGTTCTGAAAATGTGGATTTTATTTTCATTTTATGTTTCGAGAGTAAATTAATTTAATTGCTATTGCTAATATACAGAGTATTGTGTAAACTGACAAATTTCGTCTTTTATTAATGATACAGCTATAGAGTTGTCTTATAAATAAGACTTCCAGATTTTTTGAAGTTTTATTATTTTGTATTTGCGGGTTATGACGATTAATTTTTTTAAGCCTTTATTTTCTCCCATAGAGATATTTATATATGAGTTTCTTTTTTACTACGTTACATTTAGTCTGCAAAATTGACAGTCCTACCAATTTAATACCATAGGTTACATCTGTGTACTGTCGTTTTAATGTAGTCCGAACACTAACATATTATACATACTTATATTCAAGCGACGCAACAGTATTGTATAATAGAAACATTTGTTCTTTCATTTTAACAGTTCGTGTTGCTTCCATAAAATAATCTTAACTTATTAAGCAAAATAAAGTGCAAAAGTTATTCTTAGCGCACATTATTAGTAATTGCTGTGTACTTATAGCTGTAAAAAGTTGTAAGTGTACTACACTGTCCAAAATATTATTAAAAAAGACATAATTTATAATCGTCGTTAACAATCTAATCAACACTTAAAACCTAATCACAGACTCATATTAAATATTATGTTAAATTAATCAAAAAGAACAATTCCTTGCTACATCAACGTTCGTACTCTGTATACGATTTCGACAACTAAGTTGTCATCATCGGAAGTTATTAATTACAGTGTCGCACCTGGATTCGCGGTAAAGCTCAGGGAATAAAATTCTATACACTCACCCCGCCAAAAACTACAGAAGACACATGTGAATAGAATGGTAAATATCTTGTGAACGTCAGTGTATTTGGGTTTTTGGTGGGATGAATGTATGGATTTTTTTCTATGTGAGCATTATCGCGAATCCAGGTTCGACACTGTGATGTTCTGCTGATGATGACAACTTAGTTGCCGAAATACATATACGAAGTACGAATCTGGTAGGTATTTTTTCCCTTCTTTTTTAATTCAATTAATCACAGTCTTCAACAATATTTACCATTACGTTAAATGCATTTATATTAGTTGAATTTGATGGAGCCTGTGGTTGATTGACTTGATCAAATTGCATTTATATTAAATAATCTACAATGACTATTTCAATATATCTAAATTAAATCCGCATTTAATTTTGAATGATTTGTGATTTAATGGATTACTAACCTGCTCGGACGTTAACGTCCCTA
Organism: Dermolepida albohirtum; assembly: GCA_031893035.1. Classification (NCBI taxonomy): domain Eukaryota; kingdom Metazoa; phylum Arthropoda; class Insecta; order Coleoptera; family Scarabaeidae; genus Dermolepida; species Dermolepida albohirtum. The sequence continues at coordinate 147,210 of JAVIWB010000373.1, forward strand.
CTAAGAATAGTACCAGCAATATTGGAAGCCCTACAACGATATACCGTTGAATGGACGTCCTTTCTGTAATCTTCAGCCCGGAAGGGAGGAAAATACAGAGTTCCGTTGCCCAGTGATTGCCTGAAACATACATACATACATACGTTTATATACATATACACGTAAGTCAATATAGTGTGATTGCTAAGTTACTTTAATTTTCGCGGTACGTTTGTATGTGTTTGTGTATATATGTATGCAGCGATAAACCGTAAACTCCGTCTCTTGGACACAGTCACACACAGTTTTACTCGACCTCCCCAACAAACTAAGACACCGACACAAAGATAAGCGGGGCTAGCCATTCATGTTCATGCTGATGAATACGATTCCTTTCAATTCGTGCCCAGATTATAGATCTGACGTTGATCTATAGTATCTTTCAGATACGGCACACATAATCCAGAAATCAATAGCGTTATCTCCGAAAACGAATTTACTGTGCGGCACAATAATAGTGGAAAAAAATCTCTTTGTAATAAAAACGTTCCTCAATGCATCTTTTTTTTGTGAAACAAGTAAATATATAAATTCTCTCAAGCGTTAAATATATAGGCTGTTCCACTTTAATCATCCATTACGTTACTTAACTATATTTCCGGTTGAGCTGAGACTCATATGAACATCCACACTTCAATATTTTAAATGAAATCATGTAGTCTTTACGTCAAACGTTATTTCCGTGTTTTAATTTTTGCCATGCCATATACCTAAAGAGCATAGATTTTGGGCAATAATAAAATATATTAAAGGACGAAATAACGGAGCACGAATACACAGAAGAAAGTAACGTAGGAAAACAAATGCGAAAATTATCTGAATAAAAACAAGAGATAAAACAATATGCGATGAAAAACATAAAAGACGAAGACGGTAAAGTACTTATAATAGTAGATATATTGACGCAGGCAATATTTAAAAGATCGAAATAGTAAGGAGAATTGAAAATAAGATGAAGTGAAGAATCGCACGAAGCTATGGAAAAACAAAAATAAGTTATTTTTAGAATTGTTAAATTTAATAGTAAAAAAAAAATTGTAAAGAAATATAAGAAATCGCAGTAATTGCAGGGAAATGACGCTGACAAGTAACCCAGGATAAGTGTTTTTCAAAATCTTCGATAGAAGAATAAGACAGCAAATGGAAGAAAGAACAGAATGTGCATTCAGGCGGGTACGGAGTGTGAGCCAACAAGCGATCAGTACGAGAAAAGAAGTACACACACCCTTCGGCCTTTGACATAATCAGAATCTATTTCTAGTCACTAATTTATAAACAACAACTATATTAAGAGACTGGTAGAAATGCATTCAGTCAATGCAAAATGCATTCATTCAACTATCATTTTTAGTTACCTATTAGCAATTCACCGATCATGTATACCAAACATTAAAGAACTAATAGTTTTGAGTCAAATAGAATGGTATTTTGAGTATACGCTATTTGCTATTTCCCAATATATATGTTAATAATAATAAAAGCTGTTTGATATTCAAATGAAATTATAACTTCTTAGTACAAAATCTTCTTTGGTACAAGAAAGAAAAACCAAAAATAATAATGATATAAAGTAGTGAGAGAACTGTACGATATTTCTTAGATAGAAGTGAAGCACTTATATCGCTTTTACCGCCATTTGACAGTACATCCGTTGACCAAGCAAACAGCGTGGTGTACATATAAACACGGCTAATTACCAAATAAAGCGAAGTTAATCAAAACTGTTTCTAGAAAAGCCAGTCAGACAGTCTGGCTTTATGAATAAATTGGGACTGTCGACAAATTATACGCAGCTGGTGTCTTGGTGAGTGCTGCTATCGAAACGATATGTTATATACCTATGTATATAATACAAGTCAGAGAAACTATATGTAAATCTCTCAGAAAAAAGTAAAAGCACTTATATAGTTACATAACTACGTAGTGTCTTTCGGAATTCTATAAATCATATAGAAAAGTACCTATTTTAAGTAAATACAACGCTAGTTACTTCTACACATTTATTTCTTTTTTTTCCAATGCACGTATATAAACATAAACACGTAGGTAGTTTTTTTCTTTCATAATTTTGTAAAATAATTGTAAAATAATATTGAATGAGTTCTTTATCACTGTTAAAGAGAAGAATGTGTTTCTTATCTTACAATTCTCATTTAGTCCAACGAATATTTGCCGCTCTTTCATTGAAGACATATTTTAAATATTTTCCCTGTACATAGCATTATGTTTATTTAACAAACTATTGTATAATCGAACATATGAAAAAAATGACATTCAATAGTTTGTTGAATTAACTCTTTCTTAATATAAGAAAACAATTTAGAGGTCATTGCAGAATTGTTATCTAATAGCTGGAAATTCTACAAGAATTCTTATTATTTAATAAAAAAACATATCCATCGATGCCTTAAATTCATTATCAAACGTAAAGAACGGCCTAAAGAAAAACGATATTGTTTTTTGGGGTAATGCAAGTAAAATTATAATATACAACTCCATTAAACGTAAAATATATTTCAGAAGATCCACAAGCAGATTTTAAACGACAGCATACTTCTACTTGAACAATATGATATCTTTTTCATACTTTGATACGGGGTTAACCACATTCCAGATCGAGTGGGTTATTTTGCTATGTTAGAAAATATTCTAC